>CM040245.1:160649085-160870788 GCA_022545495.1 Chrysanthemum lavandulifolium | reverse complement strand
GAAAAATCAGTACCTATCCAATTATTCTCCTTTTTTAAGACTAAAATAAACTGTTGGTCCCTAAACTTGGCCAAAAACATCACATTGAACCGAAACTTGCATTTTTAGTCGCCAGTAGTTCAAAGTATGTATTTTTTTAGGCTAAACCAGTCCCTTGATCAATAATGTCAAAGTCAACGTTACTTTTCTGTTATTATCTCGAGGGTATAATAGACCATACACAATTATAACATGTCTTAGTTAAATCTAACCCAACCCCCAACCCTAAGGACCAAATGTGATTATAACTATGCAACTAGCCGTTTCTTCCCTAATACGCTAGTATTTTTTTCTCGCGGACCAATAAACCCACCCAACAAACACATTTATTAATTATAATAATACACCCTTATCCAGACCATCAACTGAAAATCAAAATCCGAATCTAAATCCTCATTTTCGGAACTCAAAAAACCAACCCAAATTCCAACAATACCATGTCGTTTGGAGCTAATGTTATCACTGAATTGACAGATTATATTAGCAACATGCCCGATATAGTGATCACAAACATTTTGAATCGTTTGCCAATAAAAGAAACGGTGAGAACCGATACTTTAGCTAGAAACTGAAAGTTTAAGTGGACTTTGCTCATCGATGTTATAGTTGATGAGGAGTTCTTTTATTATTTAACAAATAAGTTTGATGGGAGGCATCTTAAAAGTCCGATAAAAAAATCAACTTTTAAAACTTAAGAACAACCTTTTTTTTTTTATCCCTTACCTTTCCATTAAACAAAAACTCGCGAACAAAACGTTAGTGATTAGGGGTGGCAATTCTCGACACGACACGATAAACGACACGAACCCAACACAAAGTTAAACAGGTTTGGGTTGAGGATAAATAAGTTTGGGTAAAAACGGGTCAACCCGTCTAACCCGTTTAATAAACGGGTCGTGTTTATGTTGAGTAAGTATTAAACAGGTCAATCCGTGAACCCGTTTAAGTATATAAGATCTTAAAAATAAAATATATAACCTGGTTTTTATGTTGGATGTGTATTAAATGTATTTTTTTATTTACTTAGTATGAGTGAATTATATTTTTATACTTTAGATATCATGAAAATTGACGCTTGTAATTCAGAAAATTGTCGCATAGTTATTTGTATGTTATTCTTATCATATTTTAGATCATTATATCATTTTTTGCGTATAAACTAGTTTAATCGACAAACCACCAACTTTATTCACTGCTTGACTTATTTACTTAAATGGGTTAAACGGGTCACAAATGGGTTACACGTTTTATGCATGTGTGGGTTAGGGATGAGTTTCTTGACACGATTAATAAATGAATTGTGTTTGGGTAAAGACTATACTAACCCACCAACACGCGAACTCGAATAAGTTAACACGAACACGACTCGATTGGCCCCTCTATTAGTCATGCCCATTTCCATTACTAAATTCATACTGATATTGTGTACAAACCAAACACGCCCTAAAATTCTAAACAAACTCCTTCCACTTTGAAACCAAACACACCATTTCGTTTGCCACCCCTCTAAAACACTTTCCGGGGTCTTCATCCTTTATTCTAAAAGTGGTCGTCAAAAGAATCCAGCCAAACACTCCACTAGCACCGGTGGCCGGAAAGTTTTAGTGGCGGCTGCAGTTTTCAACAACCGTGAACAGGTAACCCTTAAACCCTTAAACCCCAACTCAACACAAATGACCAAAACCATGATTATTAAATCAATTCCCAAACACCCACTTAGCCAGTTCATATCATCATTAACCTCGTTATCTCATTCCATAGATACTAATGTCACAACAAACCTAGACAATGATATTAGACAACTTTTACAAACCCCAAATCCCCAATTAGAAAAAGCCGTTTCGCTTTTCGAAAAAGCGGCGAATTTAGGCTCAATCCCATCTTCCTCCACATGTAACTTACTAGTCGAAAAACTAGGTAGAACCAATAAGTATAACTTAGTTTTGCAAGTTTATAAAAGAATGACTAGCATTGGTGTAACGCCGTGGTTTTTATCGTACGGTGCGGTAATAGAAAGCTTAGTGCATATTGAGAATGCGGAGTATGCGGTTTCGGTTTTGGGGTTGATTTTGAAAAGTGGGTTTAGTGTTAATGTGTATTTGGTTAATCTTGTTTTGAATGGCATGTGTCGTAAGAATAAGGTTGATGATGCGGTGGGGTTGGTTAGGGATGTTTGTAAGTTCGGGGTGGTGCCGGATGAGGTGACATGTAATACGCTTGTGAGTTGGCTTTGTAAGAGTGGTAAGTGTGATGAGGCGTTGGTTTTGAAGGCGGAAATGGAGGAGTTAGGTTGTGTGTCGAACTTGAATACTTATAATATGTTGATATATGGTTTTTGCCAAAATGGGGAGGTTGGTAAGGCGAAAGAGGTTTTTGATGATATGATGAGTAAAGGGGTTAAGCCGACTATTGATACGTATAATCATTTGGCTCATGGTTATTCTAAAAACGGGAAGTTTCAAGATGCTATGGGTGTTTTAAATGATATGATGGAACAAGGGATTTTGCCGGATGTTGTTACTTATACGTGTTTGATTATTGGCCTTTGTCGTAATGGGAAGGCTAAGAAAGGTTTAAGTATACTTAATGTGATGCTAGAAAGGGGTCACGAGCCTAATGGCGCAACATACATGCATTTGATTCTCGGGTTATGTAAGGAGGCGTTAGTGAGTGATTGTTTTAAGTTATTAAAAACGATGATTGAGAAGGAAAAGAAGCCGGGGATTAATTTTTACAATCAATTGATTAAGGAACTTTGTGATCAGAGGAAGGTTAATGATGCACTAGTACTCTATAACTTGTTGACTGACAGGAATGACGTTAAACCTGATATTAAGACGCATAATTTGATTATCCAAGGTCTCTGTAAAGAAAACCGTATTAGCGAGGCAGAAGAGATTCATCAGAAGATGCGTACTGATAAATTTGATGCTAATGTAGTAACTTATAATACACTTATTGATGCCTACTTGACGAACGGTGAAGTTGAAAAAGCTATGGGATTATGGAAGCAAATGCTCCAACTGGGATTGAGTCCAAACTCGTATTCGTTTAGTCAGATCATTAACGGATTCTGCAAATTAGGTATGATTAACATCAAAAGGGATCTTTACTCAAATAAAAACCATGGTCCACCTCCTAATGTGTGCGACTACAATGCATTGATGTTGGCATTGTGCACAGAAAGTAGTTTAGAACAAGCAACAATGTTGTTTCAAGAAATGGGAGACGAAAGTTGCAAGCCAGATGTCACTTCATTTAATATCATAATCGATTCGTCATTCAAAGCAGGGAACATGGAGTATACAAACAAATTGCTAACAATGATGCGTGAAAAGGGTGTGGAACCTGATAAATACACGTTCTCTATATTAATAAATAGGTATTGCAAGCTAGGTGAATTGGATGAGGCAAATAGCATGTTGACAGTAATGGTTTCTCGGGGTTTTAAACCAGATAAATACGTATATGACTCTTTGTTAAAAGGTTTATGTGAAAAAGGTGAAACAGATGAGATCTTTAAGTTACTTCGTGAAATGGCTAAAAAGGGGATTGTACTTGACTCAAAATTAACATCAACTATTTTGACTTGTATTTGTCATACTTCTGAAGATGTCGATGTTATGGAGCTTTTACCAAATTTCTCTCAAGAAACTTCAGGAGAAGCAAGCATCGCGTCTAGTGATTTACTTGCAAAGCTTGAAACTCCTCATTCTGGCCTACAATTGTCGACTTCTTGATGTACTTCATTTTCAGACATGCCAACAGGAATCTTATTTTTTTCAGTAAGCCTTCTGCCTTTGGTCTTTCATCATGAAAACTTGTACAGAAAAATGCTAATTATGTGTTTATGTTGGTTCGGTAACTTCGGTTTATTTATGGTGTAAGCTACGTCAGTGATTTTGATTGCTTTGAATATTCAACTTAAATTGACGCTCACTTTTGAATTCAAGATGACAAAAACTTTATTTTTCAACATACACCATTTATTAGGCTGTGTGTGTATTGTTCGGTATAGTTTTTACTTTTTACGCGTCGTGATGTGAAGAAATTAACTGAATCATATTTAGGGAGTGTTTGGATGTACATCTTCAATTTGATCTTATAACATTGAAAAATTAGATTTTCACTTGCAATTAAGCAACTGAAGTTAGGAATGGTGATCTTTTATCTAACCAAAAAAATCATCGTTGTTGCAATAACTCATTTCCTGCATCCGAAATTCTGATCATGTTAGGGATAGAAAATTTAAATCATTCTTAGATCTGCAGATCATTGCAAGTGTGATTATTGCAACACATTTCATTTAGAGTGACAAGTATCGCGATACAACCCATATATGTACGATTCATGCTTTGTGAGCATCGTTATTGAAAACGTATAATAGACATAAGAGTGTGTTGGAATGTTCAGTTCGTCTTTTGTAATGTCTTAAAGTTGTAAATGATTTAAAGTATGGTGACTCTTATGAATGAGTCAAAGTCATTGCTAACTCTGTGTCCATTGGTTTCACAGACAATGAATACGATCGATTAGGAGATTTGGTATATGTTGAATTACCAGAGGTAGGATCTGCTGTAATTCAAGGTAGCAGTTTTGGGTTAGTCAAGCGCGACGAAGGCCACTAGGAATATTAACTCCCATGCTTCACGAAAGGTTATTGAAGTCAAGCGAAGAGGTCAAGTACCCACCTGGCTTGGTAAGCCGTCATCGCTCATTTTTATATAAAAATAAAGGGGGTGTTCAGTAATACAAGCAGGCAATTTTTTGTGCGGGTCAAAACAGTTTGGTTTGACCCGACTCACTTTCTTTTCAAATGGTGAGTGCTGTAAATATTATAGAGTATTATTGCAATGAAAGTCATTTATTGAATACACTGAATTAGGAATCGATGCCTACAAATGTGCACTTATAGTCATTGATAAATTATCAACTTTCAGTCAAAGATCTAGAACAGCCTTCATGCACATTCATCATCGCATGAAATTTGCAATGGTTCTTCTCTTGAATATATTTCAATTTTCAAGTCAAAGTTACCTATGTGCCCACTTTCTTAGTTTGAAATGTGTTGATTTTGCGGATTTTGGTCCATATGAATCATATTTGTATATTCAAGTAACAAATACGGTGCAAGTATATAAGACACTTCAAACTCAAATAGATGAGTCCAAATGAATTGAGCACTGAGTTAATACTTTGTCTCATTTTGCGTTGTAGTTCTATTCCAGTGGATTCTAATATACAAATTTGAAGCTAGATATATATTATTCAAGGTCTTCAGTTTTGTGAAGACCCCCTGTTTGTATATTGTTTTTATTTAACGTTTTTATCTTAAAATTGAATTGAAAGGCAAAATAATCATTTACATTGGCATGGGTGTAAATTTCATTAACTTTAAATCTGGGTGACCTTTTTGAGGCTTTGCATACATCGGTGGGCTTTTTGTACATTGTCCCATAGATGTGTAAAAACAATAGTAATAGAGTATAAGTGGCAATAACCAATGGCAAATATAATTGAGTAGTTTCATGACATTTTTCTAATCCTGCAACTTTCGATGTGTCAGAATGATAACTTTACACACGTTTGTCATTTTGTAAGTATTATGCGTTTAAATACTCTTCCCTGCCGATTACATGATTAGAAAAGCCTCCCCTGTTAATGATGTCAACAATCATTTTAATTGGTATGAACTCTACCAATAAAGAATAATAATCAGAAGAGGAATTGTTAGAGACCACTGCATAAAAGAAACACCGAATGTTATTATCAAAAGATGTGTACCCGGCTTCTTGATACTTCACACACAAGTAAAATTGGAGAACTTTCATATGCCAATTCCAAATTTACATGTTTCTTTAATATTCCAATAAATTTAGTTTGATTTATCTTCCTTCCTCAACTCCAGCTGCATTATTCGATATACTTCTTTATGCATGTCAGTGTACTTGGTGGGTGTTTGGATATTTATCTTTATGTGAGGATCGTGAGCTTCTCATATTTAAAGGGGTGTTTGGAAGTACATTTTCAAAATGATAATGCAACATATAAGAATCAAATAACTCGTAGCAACAAAGTCATTGAAGTTAGGAATAACCGGATGACTTCTAATCAACTTAAAATATCATTTTTTTTTTGGCAGCAATTTGTTTGCTGCATCTCACATTTTAATTATTTTGGTGCTACAAAATCAAATCATAATTACCTTTATAAATCTGATTATAGCAACTTCAAGTCTTACAGTCAGATTTTCCACACATACAAACACTCCTTTCGAGTGATAAGTATCTTTAAATATGTGATACATTCCATTTATGTGCTATTCATTACTTCTTTTTGTACAGATTTTCACTCCCTCCTTTAATAAGTATCCAGCTTTGAAAAGTATAGACATAAGTCCGTGTTGGAAGATTTAGTTGGTTATTTTATAAATGAGATAAGTTGTGAAAGATTTGAAGTATGCCGACTCTCATGAATGGGTTATAGGTGAAAGCCAAAGATAATCTACCAACATTGGTATGATCTCGTATAGGAGGCTTGGTATATGTTGAATTACCAAAGGTGGGGATCTGCTGTAGCCCAAGGTATCAGTTTTGGTGCAGTGTCGAGTTTATGAAGGCCATTTGTGATATTCACTCCCCTGTCAAGAAATATTGTTGAAGTCAACGAAGTGCTTCACTCACCTGGCTTGGTAAGTCGTCTAGTGCTCATTTTCAGTAATAAGGGATTCTGTTAAGAACGGGTATTTTCTTTTGTATGGGTCGAAACAGGTTCGATTGATCATAAACACTTTATTTTATGAATTAGCATTTTATCTATAATGTTAGTGTGCCATCGGTCAAATATGATTACAAATATCATATTTTCAAAGAATCAACATTTGGAGTAAATTACTGCCTGAATTTGTTTTAACTTTCAGTCAAAATCTGAAATACCTTTCGGTCAAACTCATCATGAAATTTTGCATTAGTTCTCTCTTGAAAAGATTCTTGGTCCACAAGATTCATCTATGTTGCATATATGTAACGTTGGGTATTTGAGGTTTGAGAAATAGTCAAATATTTTACACGATAAGGAGTTCAAACATCTTGTTAAGGTAGAAAAGTAATTGAAATTTGAAAACACAGAGACATGCACATTTTTAATATTTGTAGCAGCTGTAGAATCTAATGTGGTCACTTTAGTTCTTTGACTGGTTGAACCATATTTTTTTATTGTGATTTGACCCTGAACTTCAAAGTGTCTTTTCTTGTTTGACTTTTCCAGCGAATCGCTTAGTTTTAGAAGACATTTGTTTAAATAACATGGCCATTTCTATTTTTGTAGTGTGTTTGTATAAAGAGCATAATTTGTCTGATAAAAACTCCATTTATTTTTAAAAGTGTCTTTTCTTAGTAATGTTTGAAGTCAAACATCAGCTGTTTGACCCTAGAAAGTCAAACATCATATTATGGTACTTCTGTACTCAAGGATGTATGATAGATCTAATGATGGTGGGGCATGTTGTAATCATCTCGAAGCTCGTGATCAATTAAGAGTTGAGGTTCATTCGTTTCATATCATCTAATGCTGATTAATGCATACTTAAGATGCAATTCTGTATCATTTGTGAGCCTAGGCTCCAGCTCAAACCAGGTTTGGGTCTTGCGAGTTACATGGTAACTTACAGCCTTAATGTGCAGAATACACATCTACATTTAGTAGTTATAGTTTTTGGTTTTACTCTAGGTAGAGCTGGCATAACAAATCCGACACGACACGACACGAACCTGTTAAGACACGAACCTGTTAAGGTCGAACACGAACACGACACGATAACAAATCGTGTCATTTTTTTCGAACACGATAACAAACACGAACATTAACAGGTTACACGACACGAACCTGTTAAGACGGCCGACTAATCGACGTCTAGGCGGTAGACAGCACTTTTCGATGCGTTTTGGAGGTAATTGGCATATATTAGTCTTCGGTTAAAAGTCGGGTCAACGCCGATGAAACAGTCGACCTTATTTTTCTTTAAACTTATGGTTTTTCTTTCTTTTGTTCGGTTTGGTCCAAGTAGCCCCTACCACATTTACAATATTGGAAAGAACAATATAATCGAATGTTTATTTTGATCGAGTGGATATAAGCTCTCATTCCTCTAACTAAGATTACTCTTCTTGTATGTTAGTGTTTACATCTCTGCGAGCATTAGCACATGCTCATTATAGTCAAGTTGTGCCATTTAAACCACATGTGGTGCTTACTAATAGATAACTGCACGATACGTGGACATCACTATGTAGTCCAAAGACAGAAGGAACAATCACAGAATTTGGGTATGCTCGTTCTGGACTGGAAGCAAACTGGTCCCAACCGAGGTTCATATTGTCCAGTCTTTGTTCGGGCTTTTTTATTGCATGTCTGTCGCCGTCTGGTTCAGTTCATGACTCGTGCTCATGATGATTTTTGGGGTTATTGTACCAAGCAAATTTTTTAACATTATACCATCTAATTTTGGTTATGTTGCTCTTCTACTTATTACTCCGTATTATGTTTATACTAACTGACTTATGAATTTACAAATTAAGTTAAGCTTATAAAATCTTCGCCTAACGCGTTATATTTTTAAATGCTAATTCATTGCCAATTAAGTGAATCTCCAATTTTAATGGTATGGAGACTTAACTTTAAAAGGTGTAATCTAGTGATAGATGCATGAGATTTTCTACTAAGAGATTTAAGTTCAAATTTTACAGTCACATGCATCAAAATTTGTACGATAATACAATCTACTAATTAAACAAAACATGTGACACAACATTTAGGGATAGGTTTATTTCAGAAAAATGAGGAATTTTGAAGGAACCAAAAAAAAAAAAAAAAGTTACACTTGCTAGGCAAATATTCATGGGGTTCCGTGAACCTCGAGAATTCTCTTGGGTCCGCCTTTGCATCAAATCTGAGGCTAGCTTTCGAAAGCTTATTCTTCCAGCATAATTATTTTTATGAAATCTGAAATGAAAACAGAAGGCTTTCGTGCGGTTCACATAAAATAATGAGTATTTGTGATCGTGTTCTCTGCTCACCCTCAAATGTGTATCTAGTGATGTTTAAATCAATTTTTTTAAAAAGATCTTGGATGACTTAAAGCCTTGTGTATAGTGGGTTAGTAAAGTGGCGCCATCCAACCAGCTCACAACAATGGCACGAACACCATACCGAGCCTCGGCTGTTAGTGCCTTGGCAGGTACATACCAGCTCATGTCATAAAAATTTTATTTTACTTTTTATTTTATATAATTTTTAGTGGGTTATATGTGGACTCATGACACTACTTTTACTCCGTAACATCACTTTTGTACTAGAGATGAGTGTTTTTGGTGTTGTAGCACCACCCTGACGGCATCACTCTAACCAGCGCTCTTAGCACCAAGCCATTTTTTTTAGACTAAAATACACCGTTGGTCCCTAAACTTGGTCATACGCTTCGCGATGGGACAAAGGCAGCATTTATCGTCGTGGAGAGTTCAAACTTGGGTTTTAATGCCAAACTAGTCCATGACCACTGTCTGCCAAATCGATGTCGATTTTGTCATGTAGTCGAGGATATTTTAATCCATACACATTTATACTTTTGTTTCTTTACATTTGATTTTGTTTGTATTTTCTTATCTTCTTGTTTCTTGTACAAATCACCATGAACAAGGTTTCACATGGCTCGTGTTGATATATTTTTGTCCATTGGTTATTGTCTATGGGTTCCTTGTAGTCATCACCTGGTTGCACCACACTCATCGCTCACTACCAGTAGGAGTGACAAGCCAATTATGTGTTACTCATCGCTCATAAAGTAAAAGAAGTCATGCTTGAATCTTGATGTAAAAATTCAATCAATGATGGTTGTATTGAGTTTCGAGTAGGAGTGACAAGCCAATTATGTGTTACTTTACCATTTATTTTGTTTTCGATAAATTAAGTCCTTGAAAAGAAACATGAACAAGAACAAGAAATACCATAATATTATCTTGAAGGCTAGAATTTGGTCTTACCAATTGAAACAACAGATCGTTTGAGACACCATTAAACAAGTAGACTTGATCAACAAGGCCATAGAACAAAAATTTGAAATACTTGATTGAATGGCTTTTGGGAGCAAATCAATAATTTCTTCTTCTTGTTATGATCCAGTCACATGTTGACTATCTTTACATCTCTAATGGTTTTCCTGTATCTAAAATTTCTGATTGGGTCCTACAGATGGGGCACATGGTTGAGTCTTAATGACTTGGTGGAGGGAGCTAGAGCTGTTTAACTTTTCTAGACATGGTAGTAATTAAAAATCCATTTTGAGCCAAAGTTAAGGATGATTCTTTGTTACCACCTCCCATGATTGATCAATGCATAATAGTGATATAAGAGTCAAAGTGATGTACTACCAACTTTTTCTATAGTTCCGCTTCTATGTACACCAACACCCTCATTAACTCTTAAGTGGATGTCTTCCGGTGAATTATTTGATAAGCCCATGACGTGACCACGTAGTTCATGATGTTATTAATATTCTTCAAGTCATTATCTTACCTTTTTCGCGGATATTTAGTTTGATCTTGTTCTACTTTTATATTTTTTCTATTGTCTTGTAATACTTCCTTATAGGCTACTCCGGATATGGCGGTTACACTACTTGAAATCGCGAGTATTTGCTACCAAAGTCCGGGGAAAATTGATGTTGATGTCTCGCAACTACTATGGAAGGTAGGTTTTATATGATCATCCCAATGATATTGCATAAATTTTTCAACATTTTTAAATCGGTCTCCGATTCATGTTCAAACATGCTTGGTTGGAGCTGGTCCTAATAGTAAACATACTGACTCTTGAAGTCACAATTGTTCTTGATCTGCCACCTCCATGACTGGTTCAATGGTTGGGCTTACATCAATTGATAGGGTATTTGCATTTGATCCAAAGTCAGCTTTGGCTTTACACAGAAACAAGAAGAGAAGAAACAAGGTACTGACAAACTCAAATGTAAAGAAACAAAAGTATAAATGTGTATGGACTAAAATATCCTCGACTACATGACAAAAATTAGACATTGACTTTGGCATTAGAGGTCAAGGGACTAGTTTGGCATTAAAAACCCAAGTTTTGGACTCCCCACGATGATAAATGTCAGCTTTGTCCCATCACGAAGCGTATGACCAAGTTTAGGGACCAACGGTGTATTTTAGTCTTTTTTTTATTAGTATAACGAACTTATGTGAAAAAAAGGAGAAAAAAACAAAAAACAAAAAAACACACGTAACTTGACTCGTATCAGTGCGAGATATACATTTGAGCTTCTATCACCAAGATATTTAACTGAACATAATAGGTCTAAAAATTATTGATGTGTCATTATATAAAATTTTATAAAAGATTTAGACTAAAATACACGGTTGGTCCCTAAACTTGGTCAGATGCTTCGCGTTGGGACAAAACCGGGCCTTTTCATCGCCACATGTCCAAAACATGGCCTTTATATGCCAAATTAGTCCCTTGACAAAGTCAAAGTCTGATTTTTGTTTTGTAGTCGAGGGTATTTTAGTCCATACACATTTATACTTTGATAACACATTTATATTTTAGCCCTTCATCTTTCATCCTCGTCATCATCTCCCCAAATCATTCATCTTCCCAAATCATCATCTCCTCATAACGAAATGTATCTGCAGATCCCCTAACTTTTTTGGTCAACCTGGGACGAAGAATGATCATTAATTATGTGCATGCTCCAAGTACAAGTTGACAAAAATAGTTTGTGATGGATTATACAGAATAATTAAAATCAGTGCTTCATAACCATACAACAAAGACAATATAGGCCACAAAGAGGAGGAAATGTGAAACTATTAATCTTTCATTATGATATCCAAGAAGTTGTGCTGGGGAAGGCATGATTATGAAGTAGAATTAGAGCATAGTACCAAAATAAAGTAGTCTCCTAACTATTAGATTATGCATCAAACTCTTCAAGATCCAATCGGCTAGCTATCCCTTTGCTATTAAAAATATGATTACATAGTTTTTCAATTTCAATAAATTATCACTTTCCTATTGACAAGTCACAAGTAATTCTAAACTGTTCAAGATTGCTAAAAGAATTCAACTTAGTTTGACATCTTAAATATATTCCTTTGTCGGCACAACCCGATCTGATCCAACCAATAAGATTATTACCCATTTAACCTGTTACCCACCCGCCCATTTGATACCACTAATAACCAAATTTATAAAAGCAGACTCAAACACGACTTCTATAACGAGGAAAGTACCGAGGACTAAGCGAATCTTCCCAGGATCGACCATTGATGAACTTTGACCACGTGTTGAAGAGTGTGAGGGTCCTTCGCATTTAGGCAGTGTTTTAGCGAGATGTCTTATGTATATCCACTCCACCATGAATTATAACACTTTCGAAATCACCGGTCGAACAAGTGCACATAAGCAACATGTTAATGAAGTTTCGAAATCGATAATCTTAAGTCTATATGCATTTAAGGTCTTCAAATACGATTGACATTTAACTAACGAACATCCAGATCCACATATTACTTGATTTCACTCCGTATAGAAGGAGGTCAACGGGCTAGTAATGTAAGATTTTAATGCATATTGCCTCCATTATTAGTTATTATCTAACTATTAAAATTTAAGTTCACCATTGTAAGATATTTAATTATATATAGATATCTTTGCTGATAAAATTAGGGATGACATCAAAGATGCACATCTTACTTTTCGAGCATAAGATTGGGGATTTGATCATCTATTCATAGTCAAGCTTATGCCCGACAAATCTTTTGTTGGGATATATACATTCCAGAAACATTTGTGTGTATTAGTGTATACAACAATAATATTACAATCATAGTAGAGTGCTTATTCAAGAGTGATAACGCTACACGCGTCGTTCGGGGTCAAATGAACTTCCTTTTCGTCGAGCAAGTTTTTCAACACCCTAGGCAGTGAACCTAATCGTTGTAGTGTAGTATTAGGGTAAGCCACGGGAATTGACATCGTTCTCTAGGGGAATAGGAATGCTAGTGAGAAGTTACTACGCTAAGGTTAGGGTGGAGGAAGATTATTTTTTTATCTTTTTATGTTTTTAGGAAATGGAAAGGTACGAATCTCGGGGTTTGGATTTGGGGGTTTGGTATTTCTACCGATTACTTCTACTTATCTAATTATCTAAACTAAGGTGTATATAGTCTATGTCTAATTATTGTGTGCTCGTATGATGATTTAAAGATGTGTTTACTTAGGTTTTATTACTCCTTAATTATTTCCTATTGATGGTTGAGTTGTCACGTCCTTATTCTTAATCGCGTTGTGTGTCTAAGGTCGTAGGGTATCGTTTATCCTAACTCTTTGAAACTACCAAAGGTTATTGCTGCAAAATCTCTAGGATTTATAAACTTAACACTAAGGTACTCTTCGGATGGTTTAGCCTACAATGACTCTAGGTACTATAAGCTAAGGTTCACAAAGATTAATCAAGCATTAACTACACAACGGATGATCTATCGCAATACTAGATCATTAACAATTAAGATAAGAGACAACCAATCAATATTCAATAATTAAGTTTCATATTCCTAAGCAAACACACAAGTAAATTAGCCGAGACATGGGAAACATGCAAGCATACACACAATTAATGGAAGACATAATTAAATTAATGAAGTAAAACACTTATCTTGATGTAAGATAGGGTATGGAACCCTAAAATCTTGTACAAGACAGCCTTGGTTCGGTTTAGGTTTTACTCCAAAGACTACACATCGAAAACTAAAAATTGGATTCTATATATAAGATTACACATGCGACGACGTCACCCTTTGATTTGTGACACCGTCGGTCGCCGTTATCGTGGTTTCGTCTTGGCCATATTAGTCTTGCGACGGCGTCACCTTATGCTGAACGCCGTCTCCTTGATCTCGGCGTCGTCGGATTAAATCTAGCCGTGCGAGGTTGTGGCCATCTCTTGATCCGCCCCAAACGGTCAGTCTAAACAGACTTAAACCGCTTAACACGGATGCAATTAAGATCGAGAATATAGGGATTCCGGTCGTTATGTCCCACGGAGACTCAATGGTGTGTTAAACACATGATTGAGACGGTAGAATGATCACTAATGATAGCGATCGAGAAGGATTAGGATTGAATAATTACACTCTTGAAAAGGTTATAAACAAAAGCGACTTAAATGCAAATTAAGAAAATTAAAAGATAAAAATATTAAATAAACGCTATCACTATTTTTAAAGTGATGAGCGTTTAAAACTTAAAACTAAAAACTTACGTTTAAATAAAAATAACGTAAACGTACAAATAAAAACGTGAAACTTATATAATATAAATCCTAAAAATATGAAAAATACATTTTTACAAACCTAATGATGAAAGAAAATTTATAGAAAAAGAAAATTATTTTTACAACTATTTAATTAATTATTATTAATTAAAAACTATTTTAAACTATTTAATAATACTCTAAAATGAAAGAAAATATGAAATAAGACTAGAAAAATAAAGTTAAGACTTAGAAAAATCTAAAATATGATAAAACTAATTTTAAAACTGAAAATATATTTTTTAGACTTTTTATATATTTATTATTAATTTAAAACTATTTAAAACTAATTTAAATTACTAAAAATACCAAATAAGAGGAGAAAAATAGGGAAAAATACTTTTTAAGCTTTTTACATTTATCTAAACTTAAGAAAAATGAAAACTTATTTTTTTGGAACTTTTTCTTAATTTTTTGTATTAAATGCTATTTAAAAATACTTAAAAACTCAATAAAATGCAGAAAAATACCAAACAAGCTAGGAAAAATCTGAAAAATTCAGGAAATGCTTAAAATAAAGCTAGGAATATGAGAAAAATGGAAAAACAGGTCCTTGTATGGAGGATTATGGGCGATGTGAAATAGCTTATGAATAAGCTGAGACAAAATAAGCTACAAGCTACAACAAGCTACCAAGCGAGACAAAAGGCTATAATAAGCTAAAACAACCAGAATGCAACAAGATTCAACAAGCAACAACCTCGATTACAAGCTAGAGCGAAATTGATGTTTAAGAGCTTATGGCCAACGATGTTGGGACTAACTTAGAGCTATAAAATAAGCAATCCAATAAGCTAGAAACCTAAAAGCAGGACTTGGAACTTCTAGAGGACCTGGCCAAGAACCAATAGACCCAAGATCAGCCCTAGCCAAGCCCTTATGAGACTGTGCAAGCTTGCAGGTCTGAGAAAACTCGACATCGGTGAGCTTTGGAGCAGGCAATATCGACATAAAAGACAAGCTATTTTGAAGCTTGTAGAAAATCACAAAAATATGCTAAAATGACAACAAGACACTAGAGCAATAGGGCTTTCTAAAACTATAAATTTCATTGAAATTGGTTAAGAAATGGTGGTGAAAAATCCTTCTATCGACTCAGCGAGTTTTGGAATTTTGACTTTTGCACAAAACCAAAATTTTGACTTTCATGAGATTTGTAGCTAATTTAAGGACAGATAATGATATGAATACATGAAATAACACTACGCAATATATATCTAGGACATTTAAACATAAAATGAGCTTTTGACTTTGTTGAAAACCCAGCGTTATCAAGCTAAGAACCAAAGATATGGATTTTGACTTTTAAGCTAAAAGGCTTAAGAGATTGGTGAATTGAGCATGAAATGGTTAAACAAGCATGGAACAACGAAACTAAACACTTAACAAGCCTTAAAGGTAGTTTAAACTACAAATCAAACACTCCTTTTTAAAGCGATATGGAATTTTAATGAGACAAACAATTGATTTAGCTAATTCCAATGATCAAACTTGACTTTCATAACCATAATACAACTAAATTAACATGTTTTACCCATTGGTGACCACAAATACTTAGTTAAGCATAAACGCAAATAAACTTGAAATATTGAAAAGAGACTAACTCATGAATCGAAATGATGTTACAGCCAAGCAGAACAAAGGACCACTATACTAAACCATTTTAACCCAACTCCAAGCACCTTAACCCATTGACCAAATCTGTTCCATTTATGCACCGTCTCGACTTTTGTTGACTTAAATGGAAAATTGTTGGAAAGCATGTTGTAGGCTTTTCAAAGACTATGTATGGCTTATTTAAGCTTAATTGCATGAGAAAATAAGCTTGTTCAGGTTTTAATATGAGAATATGCAATGGAGTCTTTCAACAGTTAACACAAAATACAAAGTTTAGTTAAACTTGAAAATTTGATTCTTGGAAACTGAATACAAAGCTGAAGTTACTTAAATGTAATACAAGGAAAATGAAATTACAACATTTGGCTTTAAATTAAAACTTTAATTAAAAAACGACATTAGAGAAAAAATGAAAAACTAACTACCCCTTTTCTCCTTCTCTCCTTTTTATAGCTCAAAAATCCTTGCCACGTGTTTACGAGAGGATCCCACTTGATTCGGATCATTTGATAACTTTTGGTGAGATTTGGCCAAATTGTCAAATTTGGCGGAAATGGTGTACTAATGGATATGTTGAGTGAGGGTGGAAAGATGCATTAAATGGTTCTTGGATGTTAGTAATAGGTGGGGGACATATTTGGTGGGGGATGGTGGTTTTGAGTGAGCGGACATGGAGCGAGCATGGTGGGGAGGAAGGAGAGGATTAAGCGGGTTTGTGTTTGTTTGACCACGGGGTGGTTTGTTGACCGGGTTAATAATAGGGTGGACGGGTTGGATTTTGGGTTTGGACCGGTTTGGATAGTGGATTGGGCCTAAGTTAATACAAGGGTCCAAATGGTGAGATTAAACATAAGGACCCAATTGTAAATCTGCCAATTTGAGGGACCAAAGCATCACTTCTAAAATGTAGCCCAAGGGTTGGTTTGACAATCTCCAATAATATAGGGACCATATTTGCCATCTTTGAAAATTCAAGGACCATTTATGACAAAATTCAAACTTGAAGGACCATTTTGTAATTTTCTCAAAACTTTTGACATTTTCACCAAAGGACTAAATTTGACAAGTTATGATTTTAAAAGGACCTTTGGTGATTTTACTTTTGAAATTACGTGCTTTCGAGAATTTGTTTTGACAATTTTCGAAACTTGGGGACTAAAGCTGCAGTTTTGCAAATTTGATCGTTTTCATCGATTTTGATATTTTGCATTTAAAACACATAAAACACGATTTGTGATATTTTGATCATTTTGATGTGTTTCGAGTGTTTCGAGATGATTTTGCAGTTTATTTTGTATAAAATGATGAGTATTTAGAGACTCATCAATCCCCCATTGAGATATTGCTAGTCCCTAGCAATGATTTGAGAAAACATAATGGATTTTAAACTCTTTACCAAAAGCCATTACTTACGGAGTAGCCAATTGTTTTGATTCAAGTAAGAATCTTGGTACAATGATAACCATCGATTTATTGGCAAATCATAAACCATATAACGGATTTGATGTGTCTTTACACATAGCCGTTTGCTCGGGACTAGCCAACTCTTAGATAAATTATCAATATTATCTTTGGTGAGTGATTACCAATTATGGTTTTCCACGACCTTTACCACGACCATAACCTTGCGGGCTAGCCAACTCTTCACTTTTTAGGATATGGTGGTGAAAACCATACAATTTTGGGCAAATTGCAAGCCATATAAGCGGATTTGATATATCTTTACCAAGAGCCGTTTGCTCTGGATTAGCTAATCCTTTTGTCTTCTGAGACAAAGCGGATGATAACCAAATGAGTAAGTGCAAAACACTTACTCCAAAAAAAAAATTTTGGCCAAAAGCGGGGAATTGGGTAGATAATATATGAAATTAGCGAGAATTCCCCCACACTTAGAAATGAATATTGCCCTCAATATTCAAAGTACCGCGATTATGCCGAAACAAAAAACGTAAAAGGGAAATACTACGGCCATTATTTAGAAAGAAGATTTTTTTTTTTTTTTTTTTTTTTTAGATAATATATATATATAACATGTGGGCATCACCCCACACTTAGGTGGTAGAAAGGGGTAAGAAGGCGAAATATGGGTGAGAACCCATATAGTGTGTGCTCTTGTTTTTAGTTACCGAGTCGCTAGCTTGACTCGACCCAATTCATTGGTTCATGGGAAGCAAAGTGGAAGATACAATCTCCATCGGACTTTCATTCAAGATGTTTGGACAAACATTTGAAGCACGTGAAAGTTCCACACCGATGAGATATATAGAGAGCGGACCTGAGACCCGGCTCACGGATGGTAAATGAAAATGCCGGGTCAAAGATAGTGTCCTCACTCCCGAGCAGTGAAGAAGAGAGGAAGTCACCAAGTAGGTGAAGAAAGAAGGAAGATCATGATAACGATCATGATAAGATCTTCTTCCTCGGGATCAAGTGCGGTTGCACTTATTTGGATTTATCGGTTGAGCTCTTAGTGTTGGAAGGCATCTCGGGAGGGAGGTTGGGAAGATTTGTCATAACTATGCAAATTGAGATTCTCTCCCCGATCATGATCTTTGCCATCCAACAATCATACTCGGAGGAGATATGATATGAGTGAGTTCACCGCGAACTCCTCGTGAAGAGAATACGGAGGTGGGACATGTGCGGTGCCGTGGGCTATAAATATGCACCTCGTCCATTATAGTCTCCGTGTCGGACTCATCACTATCAAAGATTGGATTAAGCGAATTTAGAGTAAATTCGAATCGAATCGAATAAGGGATTAGTGATAGTCGTATGAATTGTTGTGGAAACAACATGGTCAACATCCTCTTCTAAGTTGACGATCTCGAGTGTGGAAATGATGCATCAATAAATTCTATATCTTGAGAATATAAAGAATCGGCATCACTATAATCAACATCAAAATCGAGAAAGTCTCAACAAGATCATTTGTAAGAGGAAGACATATCACACTCATTGTCAAGAATTCCCTCGGACTCACTTGGGATTGGAACAAGGCCCTCAACACTAGACGATTCCATTTACGGAATAGTGCTAAAGCTCATCCCCATGTTTAGAGAGTGAGTGGGAATCTCGGGTGTGATAGCGATTATTTGAGATAGAATCTCAAGCTATTGGAATATCAACCGACCGAGAGGTTGAGAAATATTACTTTTAAAGGATAAAAACCCTCCTCGTCATCGTCATAAAGAGCTGCCTTGAGAAATTGGGAGCGTCCCGAGTATTGCTGCTCTAGGATTAATGTTTCTTCCCTAGATTTGCGAGCTTCTCGTTCTTCTCGCTCTTGGTCATCAATTCTCCTATGGTCTTTTCACCACTCACTTGATTCTTAAAGTTTTGAATCATATCATTAAGTGATTTTATTGGGTTTCAAGATCATGGGAGATTTCATGAGACAACGGCTCGGATGGAGTTTGAACCGTATAGTCTTGTGGAGGTTGGTTATGATAAGAGTAGTCATAATTGTTACAAGGATTATGCTCATAGACAAGCATGTTCCCGTTTGACACTCAAAACTCGGGTGAGGACCTCCACAATACTCACGATAGTTAGAAAAGTCGGGCATGGTGGGTAGTTGGAAGCGTTTGAGGGTCGTTAAATGAGTTCGGATTAGGATCATAATCAAATGAATTCCTCGAACCACAAAACAAACAACTCCATTATAAATATCATTACCACACTTGTACACGCACGTACACAAATGACATGGTGAACCAAAAAGAGGCTCACCACAACCGACACAAGGAATAAGCGATTCCATGAGAATAGGAGAAGGTAGAATCAAATGGATGAGGGTAAAGGAATAAAGAATCAAAAAGGGTAAGAGGGTATAGAGGAATATTTTGGCATTTTGGACAAACATGCTATAAAAACAAAGAGGAAAATATTTTTGGCGTTTTTAACACTTTAGGAAAAGTGTTAATGAACTTTGGATTTTGAAAACTTTACAAAAAAACTTTACAAAAGATGGGGTATGCACAAGAATGGATCTGAAAAGGGCTAAACACACGCTTAAGCCTCCCGTGGCGCCAAAATTTTGATCCGCCCCAAACAGTCAAGTCTAAGCAGACTTAAAGCGCTTAAGCACGGATGCAATTAAGATCGAGAGAATATAGGGATTCCGGGTCGTTATGTCCCACGGAGACTCAATGGTGTGTTAAACACATGATTCGAGACGGTAGAATGATCACTAATGATAGCGATCGAGAAAGGATTAGGATTGAATAATTACACTCTTGAAAAGGTTATAAACAAAAGCGACTTAAATGCAAATTAAGAAAATTAAAAGATAAAAATATTAAATAAACGCTATCACTATTTTTAAAGTGATGAACGTTTAAAACTTAAAACTAAAAACTTACGTTTAAATAAAAATAACGTAAGCGTCAAATAAAAGCGTGAAACTTATATAATATAAATCCTAAAATATGAAAATACATTTTACAAACCTAATGATGAAAGAAAATTTATAGAAAAGAAAATTATTTTTACAACTATTTAATTAATTATTATTAATTAAAACTATTTTAAACTATTTAATAATACTCTAAAATGAAAGAAAATATGAAATAAGACTAGAAAAATAAAGTTAAGACTTAGAAAATCTAAAATATGATAAAACTAATTTTAAAACTGAAAATATATTTTTAGACTTTTATATATTTATTATTAATTTAAAACTATTTAAAACTAATTTAAATTACTAAAAATACCAAATAAGAGGAGAAAAATAGGAAAAATACTTTTAAGCTTTTACATTTATCTAAACTTAAGAAAAATGAAAACTTATTTTTGGAACTTTTCTTAATTTTTGTATTAAATGCTATTTAAAAATACTTAAAAACTCAATAAAATGCGAAAAATACCAAACAAGCTAGGAAAAATCTGAAAAATTCAGGAAATGCTTAAAATAAAGCTAGGAATATGAGAAAATGGAAAAACAGGTCCTTGTATGGAGGATTATGGGCCGATGTGAAATAGCTTATGAATAAATTTGACAAAATAAGCTACAAGCTACAACAAGCTACCAAGCGAGACAAAAGGCTATAATAAGCTAAAACAACGAGAATGCAACAAGATTCAACAAGCAACAACCTCGATTACAAGCTAGAGCGAAATTGATGTTTAAGAGCTTATGGCAAAAACGATGTTGAGGACTAACTTAGAGCTATAAAATAAGCAATCCAATAAGCTAGAAACCTAAAACAGGACTTGGAACTTCTAGAGGACCTGGCCAAGAACCAATAGACCCAAGATCAGCCCTAGCCAAGCCCTTATGAGACCTGTGCAAGCTTGCACAGGTCTGTGCAAAAACTCGACATCGGTGAGCTTTGGAGCAGGGCAATATCGACATAAAAGACAAGCTATTTTGAAGCTTGTAGAAAAATCACAAAAATATGCTAAAATGACAACAAGACACTAGAGCAATAGGGCTTTCTAAAACTATAAATTTCATTGAAATTGGTTAAGAAATGAGCTGGTGAAAAATCCTTCTATCTGACTCAAAACTGAGTTTTTTGGAATTTTTGACTTTTGCACAAAACCAAAATTTTGACTTTCATGAGATTTGTAGCTAATTTAAGGACAGATAATGATATGAATACATGAAATAACACTACTGCAATATATATCTAGGACATTTAAACATAAAATGAGCTTTTGACTTTGTTGAAAACCCCACAGTGACTGCTAAGAACCAAAGATATGGATTTTTGACTTTTAAGCTAAAAAGGCTTAAGAGATTGACTGAATTGAGCATGAAATGGTTAAACAAGCATGGAACAACAGAAACTAAACACTTAACAAGCCTTAAAGGTAGTTTAAACTACAAATCCAAACACTCCTTTTTAAAAGCGATATGGAATTTTAATGAGACAAACAATTGATTTAGCTAATTCCAATGATCAAACTTGACTTTCATAACCATAATACAACTAAATTAACATGTTTTACCCATTGGTGACCACAAATACTTAGTTAAGCATAAGCGCAAATAAACTTGAAATATTGAAAAGAGAGACTAACTCACATGAATCCAAATGATGTTACAGTGCCAAACCGAACAAAGGACCACTATACTAAACCATTTTAACTGAACTCCAAGCACGCTTAACCCATTGACCAAATCTGTTCCATTTATGCACTGTCGACTTTTGTTGACTTAAATGGAAAATTGTTGGAAAGCATGTTGTAGGCTTTTCAAAGACTATGTATGGCTTATTTAAGCTTAATTGCATGAGAAAATAAGCATTTCGGGGTTTTAATATGAGAATATGCAATGGAGTCTTTCAACAGTTAACACAAAATACAAAGTTTAGTTAAACTTGAAAATTTGATTCTTGGAACCGAATACAAAGTGAAGTTACTTAAATGTAATACAAGGAAAATGAAATTACAACATTTGGCTTTAAATTAAAACTTTAATTAAAAAGCGACATTAGAGAAAAATGAAAACTAACTACCCCTTTTCTCCTTCTCTCTTCCTTTTATAGCTCAAAAATCCTTGCCACGTGTTTACGAGAGGATCCCACTTGATTCGGATCATTTGATAACTTTTGGTGAGATTTGGCCAAATTGTCAAATTGGCGGAAATGATGTACTAATTTGGATATGTTGAGTGAGGGTGGAAAGATGCATTAAATGGTTCTTGGATGTTAGTAATAGGTGGGGGACATATTTGAAATTTGGGGGATGGTGGTTTTGAGTGAGCGAGACATGGAAGCGAGCATGGTGGGGAGGAAGGAGAGGATTAAGCGGGTTTGTGTTTGTTTGACCACGGGGTGGTTTGTTGACCGGGTTAATAATAGGGTGGACGGGTTGGATTTTGGGTTTGGACCGGTTTGGATAGTGGATTGGGCCTAAGTTAATACAAGGGTCCAAATGGTAAGGATTAAACATAAGGACCCAAATTGTAAATCTGCCAATTTGAGGGACCAAAACTGTCACTTCTAAAAATGTAGCCCAAGGGTTGGTTTGACAATCTCCAATAATATAGGGACCATATTTGCCATCTTTGAAAATTCAAGGACCATTTATGACAAAATTCAAACTTGAAGGACCATTTTGTAATTTTCTCAAAACTTTTGACATTTTCACCAAAGGACTAAATTTGACAAGTTATGATTTTAAAAGGACCTTTGGTGATTTTACTTTTGAAATTACGTGCTCGGGGACCTGTTTTGACAATTTTGAAACTTGGGGACTAAAGCTGCAGTTTTGCAAATTTGATCGTTTTCATCGATTTTGATATTTTGCATTTAAAACACATAAAACAACGATTTGTGATATTTTGATCATTTTGATGTGTTTCGAGTGTTTTCGGATGATTTTGCGCTTTATTTTGTATAAAATGATGAGTATTTAGAGACTCATCACCTACTCTTTAAAACACAAAGCCGTCACTTGTAAATGAGCAATTTGGCTCTTGAGCCGTCACAAAAGTTGTCCGACGGCGTCTCTAGTTGAACTTGCGCGTCACTTGTAATTCTGACGCCGTCCCTTCGGTTCAATGACTGAGTGTCTCGATTCTTGACTTTGGCCATTTTCTTGGATATTCGCCTTTTCGTCCGAATAAGTGTCATTCCAACATTTGGCCTTCAAGATACCTAAAAAGTGAAAAGGAACGATATTAAGTAATAACGGATACAAAATGATCAAATAAGGGCTTAAACGACCCTCAAAAGGTACATTTAAAACCTTATCAAATATCCTATACTTGGTATTTGCTCGTCCTCAAGCAAATGTGCTTTTAGCCAATCAATTTATAAGTTAGGGTCATGAAGCATTAGTTTAGAACGATTCACAACACATATAAGCCCATAAAGTCATAACAAGCACGGAATTACATACTAGCACCTCACATGGGGTGTTTGGATACTCGCATCTCTCGGGTGTATATGAAATATAACAAGTTGGAAATGGAAGATAAACACTCATTAACCGGTCCTAGTACATAGATTACCATAGGCTTGAGACTAGATCAAACCTCCATCGCTTTGGCGTAAGCACCTAGGAAAGACTATCCAAGAGGTCTTTTAAAGGGTTGTAATGATAGGCTTACGGTAGGGAAACAAAGGGTTTGGTGGGATAGGCTATTTAGTGGTGGCAAGTCAAAAATCTTTATGTTACAAGCATGCGAAGAATGGCGTTGTACACCCCCAAAATATCGCAGCGGAACGATAGAGTCTTTGGGGTATGACGTCATAGCACAAAGTATGGATCTGAAACGACCTCTAAAATGAGGCGTTTTGAAAAGTCTACCATTCGATTAAATAAGTTAAAGTTTACAAAGCAGAAATTCAAAGTTTGATAATGCATAAAGGTTTACAAAACATGTCGAATGGTAATTGTTAAAAGCACAAGACTCAATGTATGCCATGTGACCCAAAAGCTCCATGAAATGCTATCACCTTACGACTGAGATAAACATGCTAAAAGTGTCAACACAAAGGTTGGTGAGTTCATAAGTTTGTAATAAAATGATCGAAATACTACGAGAATGTTCACACAAAAGACATTGTAAATCCACCCGGTTCAAGTTCCGCCCATACAAAACTTGCAACCTGTGTTTCACAACCCATTGCCTAAAATAGAATGACAATCATGAATATGCGCATTAAGGTAGTTATAAGTATAAATATCACCACAAGGGTCTTCCAACAACTCGTGTTGGGATGTTCCTCAACGACTCACGTTGGTTTGTATCCATATAAATGGCCTTCCAACATATAAATATTGGGATGTTCCTCCAACGACTCGCGTTGGGTTGTATCCAAATAAATGGCCTTCCAACATATAAATATTGGGATGTTTGTTTAAGTCTAGTCACTTCACGCACCAAGTCTAAAGTATAAGTAATGTTGTTGGCAAAGAGTTTAAATGTTTTGATAAATAAGCATGTATCTACGCCCAAATAGTTTATAAGAATTTAAGCGAGTAAAAGCGGGGTATGAACTCACTGGTATGATTGATATGCTAACAAAATGTTGTGCGAAAGTGAGGCTCGGAAACTATCCGCGACCTAAAATGAATAGCGTTACTCGAGTTATGATATGTTGTCGTGAATGCATGATTTGAAAACGTATCACCCAATATGCTACTTGAATACCAGTTGCAAAAATATTGTTACTTGAATGTGTGATGGTTCCTTGTCAAAAATAATTACTTTTGAGCTAATAGTGAAAATATAGTTAAAACTATGTAACGGCTTCGGTAATTATAAAATCGGTTTACATCGGACTAGACGTAATATATACTTAGGAAAACTAATTTGTTTTAAGGTCCGTTTCCCCGAAGCGTCCGTTTAGGCCCTCAAAACCTTGATTAAAATCGACAGCATACTAATCTTGTGAATAGTGTTTTCGACGTTTTTGACTCAAAGTTGGTTAACCATAACTCACTCGTTTTAAGTCCGTTTTCAAGTTCTATATATCCACGCCAAGGTAATTAAGTGTACTAATATATTTTTGATAAGTCGAAATAATTTATAATGCCTAAGCCTCATTTTTGACTCGTACAAAATAGGCGTAACATCTTTGAAATTTTGAATTTATAGTTTTAAATCGCCTAACTTGAAAAATTCATAACTTCTTCGTTATAGCTTCGTTTTAATCCGTTCAATGCGACCACGTTTTCGTTTTAAAGTGTATTTTCTAAATATCTAGGCCAAAATTTTTATTTACTTGTCGAGATTTCCAGATTTGAAAATAAGGACAGACCCTTTAGAAAACTTGTCGAAATGAGTTTTTCTCGCCAAACCTATTCTAACCCATTCAAAACAACTCGAAGCTATTCTAATCCTACCATACACCTTCTTAGGGTGTCATGGGTTCCTAGACATCTCCAAGAGTGATATATTACAAGGAGTAATTATAGGATGACATAAATATATAACTCTTAAAAACAATGAAAAAGTGGTATAAACATCCATAAGACTTGCATGTTTTGCTCAAATATGATGAAATAAATATGAAATAAATATGAAAGATGATGATGTATATGAAATGCTTACTAGTTAACTTGATGAGGTTTATGAACCAAGGTTTTATCCTAATCACCCAAGGTTTATTTTTCACAACCTTAATCAAGAGTGTGTCTAGATTGTGAAGAACTTGACTAGGAAAATTTTATGGTTTCCTTCTTGATCCTCCTAGGTGGCCGGTTCCAAGGGAGAAGAAGAAGAGAGGATATTTGCTTTTCACTTGATGTCACACCCCAAATTACTGTTTTTGTGGAATGAAATTCACAGGGATTGATTGTCATAGCATCACAATCACAGTTATATTGAGCGACCTAAAGTGTCATTTGGAAAATACATCGTTTGATTTAATAAAAAAATCGAGTTTACAAAGTAGGTCCCAAATGTAAATCAACTTGTGCGGAAATAAGTTTGTTACAATTCAAGCGATGTTTTAAAGAACGTAAAACCCAAGTGAGGCGCGTCGTCATCGCGACTCCATGATGTGTCCAAATGCATGCCATGAAGTGAATGCCTTAGATACGAGATAAAACATGCTAAAAGTGTCAACACAAAGGTTGAGTGAGTTCATAGAGTTTGTTTTGAAATGTAAAGCCTTTCAAAATCGTTTATGCGACAAAGGCATTGTAAATCCACTCGGTTCAAGTTCGCCCATACAAAACTTGCAACACATGTGTGTTCACAACCCATTGCGAGAATGTGATATAGTTTATGTTCAAACATATGATTTCAAATGAATTCACAATAGTACCTAACTCGACGTAAAACAATAGCACTTAATCAATAGGACTAGACTTAATGTATCGATGAGTCAAGCGATTTAGAGCGTTATCTGACGTAGAACTATAGCACATAAACAATAGCACCTAACTCAATGTATCGATGGTCAAGCGATTTAGAGCGTTATCTGACGTAGAACGAAAAGCATAAAACAAGAACAATTGATATAGTATAACCTTTGATTTAGAAACAATGGTAATCATGGTAGCATTTAGCCTTAAAATCTAAAGTACTTATGAAAAATAGTTCAAGCATGTATCTCCCCAAAACAGTACAAAACAATTGAAAGTGGGGCTATGAAAACTCACGGTAATCCGTAATAGTTTAAAGTACTTGTGAAAATAGTTTAGCATGCATCTCCCCAAAGCAGTTATGTAAACAAGTAAAAGGGGGCTCTGAAACTCACTTGGTAAGCGGTGATGACAAGAGTGAGTACACCGAGGTATAATGTAATCGTCAACGGGACCTATTACGAATGATATGATATGTCATGTGTTGCAATGTAATGTTATGCATGCATTTAGTATGTTATTTATACCATTTCTTTGGTTTTGAAAATATTACTTTTAAATCGAAAAAATACACTTTTGACGTCTTGACCATTCAAAATCACTTTACAAGTATTTACGTCAAAATGTCATCCTACAATGGTTTTATAATGATTTATGGTGAAATTTTCACTTTTAGTAAGTAAAACAATGTCGTGAATTTTATGAAATTAACAAAAATAACTTTGGAAAACTAGCAGTAAAGCGGTGTCGTCGATCGTTAGAGAACGAACTCGACGGTTTTGGAAAATTTGTATCGATATCTAAAGTTTCGATTCGGAGTTTTCGTCCAAAAGGTCTCGATCATAAAGATATTAAGGGTTAAAGATAGTGATTTTGTTGGATTGTTGTGCGAGAAAATGAGTTTCGGCCAAGTTTGAACATCCGTAATTAATTTACTACAACTCCGCTATACAAGCGACATGTCGTTTTGAAAAATATGGCGGTGAACTTGATTTTACTAGAAGACATTTCGTTCCAAAAGTTTCACAACCTCGTTAAAAGCTACGCCAAATATGGTCAGCATTCACTGTAATGTAACACTTGTAGCGTAAAAATAATATAGTTTTGAGAAAATAATAGTTACGGCAACTTTATGAAAACGTGCATATCTTTGTCGTTTCAAATCCGTTTTCTACGTATAATATGTCCTTAACCGTATTTAAGTATACTAATATATTTTTGACAAGTCGAAATAATTTGTGAAGCTTAAGGCTCG
The DNA here is from genome assembly GCA_022545495.1 of Chrysanthemum lavandulifolium. Taxonomy (NCBI): domain Eukaryota; kingdom Viridiplantae; phylum Streptophyta; class Magnoliopsida; order Asterales; family Asteraceae; genus Chrysanthemum; species Chrysanthemum lavandulifolium. The sequence continues at coordinate 160,842,721 of CM040245.1, read as the reverse complement.
TTTTGACCGAACAAAGTAAAATCAGCTTGCTGAATTTTGAAAACTTTATATTTAAATCGTCAAACTTTAAAATCCATAACTTCTTCGTTATAAGTCCGTTTTCTCCGTTCAAGCGACCACGGATTCGTTTTAAAGTATATTTTCTAAATATCAAGGCCAAAAAGTCGTGGCTAAAGTCGGATTTTCCAGAAAAATGAAACAAGGACAGAACATATAATATACGTATCGAAAATAGTTTTCCTCGGACAAAACATATTCTAATCCCTTCAAATCAACTCCAAAGCTAATCTAATCCTACCATACACCTTCTTAGGGTGTCATGGGTTCCTAATCACCATCAAGACCAATGAATACCATGGGAATATTTATAGGATGACCAATATGTATATATAACTCAATAAATCATGAAAAATGGTATAAATCACATATCATGCATACTTTCTCCAAAAATGAAAAGATGAATATGAAATGAGAAAGGAAACATGAAAATGAAAGAAACAAGCTTACAAAATTATGATGAGGTGCTAGTAACAAGGTAAAACTTAAATACCCTTGGTTTTATTTCAAAACCATATAAAGAGTATATACTAGATTGATTTAACACTTGTGCTTGAGAACAAAAATATGATGATCCTTTGTAGCTCTTGTAGAACCGGTTAGGAAGAGAAACCAAGAAGAGAAAATGAAAAACTTTGCTAACACTTGAATGGATGAATGAGTAAAATTATTGAAGTAAGACTTTAAGTATTGTGTAGAAACATGTATAAGCAAGACCATGCCATCAATTAATGTCACCCTCCCCAAGGGCGGTTTAGGGGTGTTGTCTCTTCAAGATATTTTTTTTATCAAATGTATAATGTAACATTTACTTGTATATAATTTGTGAGAAAGTGTAGTAAATGTGTAAGAAAATGTACAAGTATAGGTAAATGGAAAGTTTTGGTACATGTAAGTTTTTAATAATTCAAAATAGGATGTAATGAGATAATAAAAATTGCAAAAATACATTCCTTGTGAAATTTTAGTGATAAAATAATTATCGTATAATTTTTAAGAAAACGTCGTAATACTTTAATTTTAACGATTTATGTACCAAATAAATTTGAACACTAGGAAAACTAAAAATATAGTTTTTATAAACTAAATGTAAATTTAAAAATACATCGGGATCATTTTTGAAAGTAACGGGTTAAATATTAAAATAATAACTCACGCGATAACGTTTATTAAATATAAAAATTACGCGTTGAATGTGAAATGAAATGTCGTGAATGAACTAATGAGATGCAAATGATGTCCATGAAATGTAGACTAATCTTAGTCCATATGAAATGTGCGTGATGTTATGATTATGAATTAGCGCTAAACCATAAAGGTTCGCAATTTGGAACAAGTAAACCAAGTTTACAATAAATGTTGAAATAATGAGGCATAAATTGTGTCAAGAAATGACCTGAAAGTACGGGTTGTCACACTTGAAGATATGAATGAGTATGTGTGATGATATTAAAGTATAATACATATAAGTTACTAGATATTTTGTAATTAAAGAGTGTGAGTCACCCCAAATGGGTCGACATACATAGAAAAAAAAAAGACCAAGTAGTTTTGTTGTAGATAAATACTTGTGTATATAAGTAAATGTGTAGTTATTTAAGGGTGATTAGTAACTTGTATATTTATTTAAACATTTAGGGTAGCGTTAGCTAAAAATAAGTTTTAACGGGTCAAAATAAAATATATTGAAGTCATAAAAATTATAAAAATACATTTCTTGCAAAATTTGAGTGAAATAATAATTATCGTGTAGTTTTTACGAAAACCGTCATAACTATATAAATATAACAATTTATATACAAAATAAATTTAAAACACCGGGTAAACTAATAATATTATTTTTATAATCTTATTATGAGTACAAAAATATATCGGAATAATTTTTGAAAATGTCGGATCAAATGTTCAAATAATGTTTACGCGATAGCGTTTATTTAATAAGAAAATAAACGTTTAATGTAAAATGCAAAACCCATGCATAAATTGATATGAAATGATGAATATGGATTTTGAAAAAAATGACCGGAAATTGAGAATTGTGACACCTTGTGATGAAATCGGTATGGTCATAGAAGATTTGGATTTGAAGCCAAAGATCAATACCATGATGAGGGACTTTATGGAGTAAGTCCTTGAATTGAGTCCATGCTTTGTAGAGAGATTCGCCTTGAAGTTGTTGAAACGTCAAGATGTCTCGTCTTAGTTTAGTGGTTCTCCCCGATGGGAAAAATTGAGCAAGGAAGCGAGAGGTGAGATCATCGACTTGAGATGGAGCCGGAGGAAGTCCCTCGAGCCAATTACTAGCTTGGTCCCGTAGAGAGAATTGGAAGAGGCAGACAGTGGTCTCCCGAGTAGTAGCATCGAGGTCGATGGAATCGAAAATTTTAAGGAAATCCTTAAGATCTTGATTAGGATCTTGAACGAAGTCCATGGAATGCACATCCGTTTGCACCAACCAAATGGTGTCGGATCGCGGTAGTAGTTTGGGCTTGGTCGGGAAGCTCAATGGTGTTCCTATAGCCTAGGTGGCTTGGTCTCGGTATTCACCAAGAGTACGACCTCTTGGCGGGTCATTTGGTGGTAGGTTGATGAATGGTGGTTGGTTATCACCTTCCATGATGAAAAGTGATAGGGTTCTGAACAAAGGTCACGAAGAAGGGGATAGACTACGGGAAGCTAAAATGGGAAAAAGTTTACTTGATAGGAATTAAGCAAGGAAACCTAAACAAGGTGGACTCTAACTAGCTATTCTATTCCCGGCGTGGCGCCAAAACTTGATAACGCTACACGTCGTTCGGGGTCAAAGGAACTTCCTTTTAAATCGAGCAAGTTTTTCAACACCCTAAGCGATGAACCTAATCGTTGTAGTGTAGTATTAGGGTAAGCCACGGAATTGATATCGTTCTCGAGGGAATAGGAATGCTAGTGAGAAGTTACTACGCTAAGGTTAGGGTTGAGGAAGATTATTTTTTTATCTTTTTATGTTTTTAGAAAATGGAAATGTACGAATCTCGGGGTTTGGATTTGGGGGTTTGGTATTTCTACCGATTACTTCTACTTATCTAATTATCTAAACTAAGGTGTATGTAGTCTATGTCTAATTATTGTGTGCTCGTATGATGATTTAAAGATGTGTTTACTTAGGTTTTATTACTCCTTAAATATTTCCTATTGATGGTTGAATTGTCACGTCCTTATTCTTAATAGCGTTGTGTGTCTAAGGTCGTAGGGTATGCGTTTATCCCTAACTCTTTGAAACTACCAAAGGTTATTGCCTGCAAAATCTCTAGGATTTATAAACTTAACACTAAGGTACTCTTCGGATGGTTTAGCCTACAATGACTCTAGGTACTATAAGCTAAGGTTCACAAAGATTAATCAAGCATTAACTACACAACGGATGATCTATCGCAATACTAGATCATTAACAATTAAGATAAGAGACAACCAATCAATATTCAATAATTAAGTTTCATATTCCTAAGCAAACACACAAGTAAATTAGCGGACATGGGAAACATGCAAGCATACACACAATTAATGGAAGACATAATTAAATTAATGAAGTAAAACACTTATCTTGATGTAAGATAGGGTATGGAACCCTAAAATCTTGTACAAGACAACCTTGGTTCGGTTTAGGTTTTACTCCAAAGACTACACATCGAAAACTAAAAATTCGGATTGTATATATAAGATTACACATGCGACGGCGCCACCCTTTGATTTGTGACACCGTCGGTCGCCGCGTATTAGGGTTTCGTCTTGGCGCGTTAGTCTTGCGGCGGCGTCACCTTATGCTTGTGACGCCGTCCCTTCGATCTCGGCGCCATCCGGATTAAATCTAGGCCGTCGAGTTGCGACGCCTACTCTTTTAAAACACAAGGCGTCACTTGTAAATGAGCAATTTGGCTACTCTTTTAAAACCCGAAGCCGTCACTTGTAAATGAGCAATTTGGCTCTTGGCCGTCATAAAGTTGTCCGACGGCGTCTCTAGTTGAACTTGGCGCCACACTTGTAATTCTGACGCCGTCCCTTTAGTTCCAAAGACTGAGTGTCTCGATTCTTGACTTTGGCCATTTTCTTCAGATATTAGCGCATTTTCGTCCGAATAAGTGTCATTCCAGCATTTTGCCTTCAAGATACCTAAAAAGTGAAAAGGAACGATATTAAGTAATAACGGATACAAAAGTGATCAAATAAGGGCTTAAACGACCCCTCAAAAAGGTACATTTTAAAACTTTATCAAAGAGATGTGTCAATTGTCTATAGCGAGATTCTTACTGATTATGCTATATAGGGGGGATAAACATTTGTACCAGAATGTAATATGAACGGTAAGAAAGATTCAGTTCTGGAATAGCACATTGGTCAGATTTGGTCAGATTTGGGGAGATTATGACGAGGATGAAAGATGAATGGCTAAAATATAAATGTGTTATCAAAGTATAAATGTGTATGGACTAAAATACCCTCGACTACAAAACAAAAATCAGACTTTGACTTTGTCAAGAGACTAATTTGGCATATAAAAGCCATGTTTTGGACCTGTGGCGATGAAAAGACCCAGTTTTATCCCAACGCGAAACATCTGGCCAAGTTTAAGGACCAACCTTGTATTTTAATCAAAGATTTATAATAATGGATACTATTCTAAGTTTTTTAACTTTTTTTTCCTAAACCAATCCTTCTCAATCTGAAGAAAATCAAAAGTAAAAATTCAAGAAATTTTTTCCTAAAACTAAACAAATCCTAAGAGCACTGGGTACAGTGGTGCCAAAGTGTGGTGCCAAGTTAGCGCCAAACCGCCACGTCGTGATTTTGAGTTTGGCACCGAGAAAGTGTTGGCACCACATTTCAGAGTATCCGTTGGCACCGGAATTTACGGTGCCAAACTCAATTTTTATTTTTATTTTTTATAAAATTCAAAAACAATATATCCTAAAATTACTTTATTCATAAAAAAAACATTACAAGAAATAAAAAAACAATAAACTTAAAAACATAACATAATTATTCTTGTGAATATTTTGCGGGATCCGTGCTTGTTGGGCCCTCGGGATTGCCGCGTTCATCGGATCGAGCGTGCTTGTGTCCATAGATAGCACCCGCATATCTTCGGCTATCCTTTGAGTTTCGATTAAATCGACCTCGCCGAGACTCCCGCTCAAGAACATCTTGCTTCATTTTCGCTCCAACTCGTATTGTTTTTCCATCATTTGTGAAAACATTTCGGGTTTGAGCCGGAACTTCGGTCGAGTTAGGCGAACGTTGGCTCTTTGCGATCCGGTACACCCCGTCCGCCTTGGCAATCGTCGGGTCCAAAATGCTGGGATCCTCTTCCGTAACTCCAAGACGATTCGTCTTGCATTTGTTGAGTCCGGATTTTCCACTTATGCTTGTCCTTCAAAACTTCCAAGCCGACGAATGTTTAAAATCGCCATGATATCGTTTGTACAAAGTGTGGCAACGTTCCATGAAATCCATATCGTTCTCCCACTCATAACGACCGTTTCATTCACAATCGAATTAAACTTCCCGACACAACGATTCGCCGGAGTCCACTTTCCGTAAGCATGTTCTTGGTACGAGTTACAAACTTTTGTTTTTGCTTCCTTGTTGTAAGCTTCCAAAACTTTATACCAAAACGTTTCATTACCTTGATCCGCACCGACTTTTGGATCTCGGATACTTCAATGTAAGTTTGCGCCAAAAGTAGTTCTTCTTGGTCGGTCCATGCGTTACGCGATCGTTCTTTGGTCTCGGCCTCTTCTTCGTTGTTGGTTGCTTTTTCGTTTTCTTTGCCTTCACGTTCCTTCATTTTGTTTTTGGACGTGGGGTCGGGATGACCGCTTCCTCTTCGGATTCGGATTCGTCAACAAGGTGGAGCGATTGGTGGGGCGATCTTGGTTGTGATTCGTTTTGTTGTTGTTGTTGTTGCATTTTCCATTGAGAAAACATAAGCGTATTCTTCGGATTAACGCATGAGTTTTGTTGAGAAAACGAAGGATAGTATTGTTGTTGGGTGTTCGGATTCGGATTGGATTCGAAGACGAACCGATCATTTGGTTCGATGGATCGTTAAGCGTTCGATTGATCCAAGGGTGTTGTTGGGATTCATTTTCTTGAAAAATATTGAAGTTGAGATGTATTTGAAGTGTGTGTGAAGTGGTATAAGTGATAAGGTTTATATAGGATTTGAAAGTGGGTAAAAGTGGTAAAAGAGGTCAAAATATCAAAAAAACATAAAACTAGCCGTTTAACTGCTATGTATTGAATGCAACTGACTACTTTTCAAAAAAAAAAAAAAAAGAAAAAAAAAAGCGTTGGGTACATTATGTTTGGTAGTGACGTGTGCAGTCTTGTAGAAACTGTCGTCATGGCTAAACTCGTTGGCCAAGCACTGCGTGCCATCTCCTGCTCTAATAAGAACAAAACTTATAAAACCAACTTATTATTAAAACTGAGACAAATGTAAATCCGGTTGGTCCAGATACCGTCATGTTAAAAAGACTCCGGTCACGGCGGCGACCACGTTACTCCACCCACATCCTGACCCTCACCGCCACCCTCCTCCTCCTCCTATCCGTCACCATCCTCTACCTCCGTCTCACCTCCAACCCCCACCCACCCCTCAAAACCACCAACAACAACCCACTTCACCCCCTAGACCAAAACCCACTTCCCATTTTCCATGATGACGTCATCACATCTCAAGATGACATCATCAGCGTCAAGAAAAAGTACTACTTTGATCATGTCCAAGGCGTGATCCGTCGCGCTTTCGACAAGCGGTCCATTGATCAGTGGGAAGAGGAGGAAGAAGATTATGAACACTCAGTTTTTGAATCTAGTAGTAAAAACAATAATGTGGATGGTTTTAACGTAGGATTTGGTAGTGATGACGTGGCATTGGATGAGAATGTTAGGAGGAAGCTGGTTAAGGTGAAAGGGGTTGAGGATGCTTTGTTGTTGAAAGTTTCGGTTTTGAGAGAAGGGTGGGGGGATTGGTTTGAGAAGAAGAGTGATTTTTTGAGACGGGATCGGATGTTTAAGTCGAATTTGGAGCTCTTGAATCCGTTGAATCATCCGTTTTTGCAGGATCCGGATATGGTTGGTGGTGTTAGTGGATTTACTAAAGGTGATAAGATGATGTTGAAACGGATTGTTAGTGATTTTAAGAAGGTGCCGTTTAGTACTAAGAAGGAGGCCTTAGGTGTGTCGGATAATAATCCAGTGCCGAAAGTAGCTGAGCGTAGGACTTTAGACGACAATGTTGGGATTAGACAGATTGAGGGTCAAATATATGCGGATGGGAAGAGATGGGGTTATTATCCTGGTTTGGATTCTTGGTTATCGTTTTCTAATTTTATGGATGCGTTTTTTAGGAAAGGGAAGTGTGTGATGAGGGTGTTTATGGTGTGGAATTCGCCGCCATGGATGTTTAGTGTTAGAAATCAACGTGGACTTGAGAGTTTGCTTTTTCATCATCGGGATGCTTGTGTTGTGGTGTTTTCTGAAACGATTGAGCTTAATTTCTTTGATGGTTTTGTGAAAGAAGGGTAATTTCTTTATTAATGTCCCTTTAAAGTATGTTTGTTAGTTTGATCAATAAAGTTACGCTCACATGGTATAACCGTATAGTTGCTTTCTGTTTTATCATTTAAAAGAATGTTTTTTTTAACTGTCAGCGATTAGTGACTTGCTATGTCTTTTAATGTTTTCGTAAATTCGTTAGTTATCACTGTTTCCCCGAATTTGTCTTCAAAGTATGTCTTCGGGTTCAATAATTGCCATACGATAGTTTCAGAAATGTTATTTCTAATTGTTCTGTCATTAGTTATAGTGTGAGTTTTGGTGTTCCTGTGATAATGATTAGTGCATGGTTATATATATCAGTATATCACATGAAGAAGCTGACGTATGCAAATTCTGATCTGTTCTGTAGTTACAAGGTTGCTGTTGCCATGCCAAATCTGGATGAGTTGCTGAAAGACACGCCAACCCATGAATTTGCTTCTGTCTGGTTTGAGTGGAGAAAGACAAAGTTTTATCCTACTCATTATAGCGAGCTTATCCGCCTTGCTGCACTCTACAAGTAAGAAATTTTGAACTGAAGCACTGAACCATGATTTCTAGGCTCTTTTAGGGAAATAGTGGTTATGTGTATGTAGATAAGCAGAGTTACATATCTGCTTCTTTTGGAACAGCAAACAAACTCACACATTTCTAAAGACATGATAGGCCTTGATAACCACTGATAATTCTATGCACGCACCACCAATAGCTACCAACTATCTTGGTGTTTTATATTAGGAGACAATTGATCCCTAGGTAAGGTTTGAGAAATAGTGAAAATATAAATTTGAGCCATAGGCTGAGGATCAAATATTTGGTTTATGAGACTGGCACTGAAGAATAGTTTTTTAGAGTCTGAGAAAGTTGTTTGGTGCTTACATGATAAGGAGTGGGAACAGTGTTCTAGATAACCTTTACTTGAGAGTCCTCTTAAATGGATATTATTACGAGGTCTGTCTACATGCACTTACTATATTATTCAAAAACTAATACGGCCACTGCATTAGAAAGATGATGAGAGCATGTATTAGTTTAGGGAAAATTATTACATACAGTTATAATAGCATGTTATGAAGTTGCAAGTTATGGATGTATAGGGGTTATTAGTTTACACACTCTGTGACATTTACTAAAGTAATACAGTAAGATGGTTGATGCAAGACATCAGGGGAGACAACCATATATAATCTAATAAATTTAGGGGATGAGTTTTAGGAAATATTGGCAAATACCTGTTTTAATCTAATATGGTTTGGACGAATTTGTCAGGTTAAAGTGGCATACGTACTTACATGTGGTTTGGTATCCACACATGTAAAATTTGACTACATCACCAACTTTATATCCCCATACATCACGTTTAACATATGTCAAGTACTCAAGTTCAACTAGGGGACATATACAAACACACACAAATCGTCATAAGTTTGAATCCTTTACCGCCAGTTATATCCAGTTTATCGATTCTACCTCTTGGAGTCACCAAAAATAAAATGTGTACTTACTAGATGGTGTAGCAGGAATGTGGCGGGATATATCTTGATTGTAAATTAATACATTTTCTTTGTTGTGACCAGGTATGGCGGGATCTATCTTGATTCTGATGTTAAAGTGATGAGACCGCTTGATTCTCTATCAAATATGGTGGGCCTGGAGGATGAATCATCTGATAGTAACCTAAATGGAGCTGTGATGGCATTTAGGAAGCACAGGTAGCTTAAAAGTCTATTTGTCAGTTATTTTCTCGTCTTTGACATATTTTCTTCTTCAGCTGTGCAGATAATTGTGTTAAACTTTTTGGTCACTTTCTATCGTTTCTAGCGTTGATAATACTTTGAAATTTTTTACAGTCCATTCATAATGGAGTGCTTGATGGAGTTTTATGAAAGTTATGATGATACTAGCTTAAGGCGGAATGGGGCTGATTTATTGACCAGAGTAGGAAAGAAGTTTCTGCATGAAGAAAATGGCGTCAAGAATCAGATGGAGTTGAAATTGCAACCCTTTTTCGCTTTCTTTCCTATAAGTCGTAAGAATATCACAAGGTATGAACTTGCACCGGTATTCTTATCATAATCCTATTATTTCCAAAAGTTGAATGTATATGCATGTGTTGCTACTTGCTACTTCCAAATATATGATTGTGCCTTTGTCCAAGCAATTTACGCCCACGTGTCATTCTTCATTCATAGGGGGAATAAGAAGGATACTTAGGTTTGCATCTTATGGATTTATGTAATGATGAGCATGAAATGCATAATAATCTTGGCGAAGTTAGACCACTATCTAATCAGGATAGCTTTATCATGGTGGAGAAAATAATAGACAAACATAATTGTATGGCATTAGTATTCTTCTTTTTTAAAACACGGCATTGACAATGGTTATAGGCAGATTTTCACCAAATTCCATAAGAACCGTTTTGGCAAATTTGGTGTAGCCAGTTATGATGCCAAGTTTTGATTGCTGGTATTGTTAATAAAAATACAAAAGTTTATCAGACGATAATAGGATAGATGATGATTTTCATGCCCTTAAGGTTTCAGACGAAGTCTTTCAGCACATTATATTGGTAGTCCTGTGATTGCACCTTCAGGCCAAGAACATTGACTCAACACCCCACTAATATACCCAGAGGGACAACCCTTGAGATAAAACTGGACGATGATGAAAATGTTGGCCCTGCCGTTTAACTTAACTGTGTCTTTTCCTCTCACTCGATCAAATCAAAAACCTGAGTTTGGCAAATAAAAACAATCATTATGATCAGAATTAGGTTCATGAATGTAGTTGTTCCATGCAGTTTGTTTTGATGGCGGTTGTATGGGACTATCATATATCAAGTTGATCATAAACAACTGCATACTGTGGCCAATTTATTATATGACTAGAATAATAGCATTAAAAGCCATAGTTCGTCACATACTCACATGTAATACGTGAGATGCATGGAAGATAATAGTCATGATCTTGTAAAGCATGCCACTAGTCATTAGAAAAAGAAACTTCTTGTGGTCACTTTACATGGTTTTTAGTTTCTGCAATTATTTGATGCTTGTATAATATCTTGTTCATGTTACATGCGTGTTGATACTAGTATGTTTTATGTAGATATTTCGCCCCACCAGCAACGGATACTGAAAAAGCCGATCAAGATGTATTATATCAGAAGATTCTTGATGAATCGTTAGCATTTCATTTCTGGAACAGCTTAACGTCTTCTATAGTTCCTGAGCCTGAGAGCCTAGTAGCCAGGCTTATCGACCAACACTGCATACATTGCTCTGACGTGTTGTAAATTTGGAATCCCATATCCGCCCACAATTTGCTTAGAGGATAAGCTATACAGGGAACATGCTCCCATTAAACACAGTGTAAGTTTATTGTTAAAAGAACTGCCAGCCACGGAGGACGGAGGCAAAACAACCTAAAATTGAATCGTGTATCAGCTTGTTGTGTATAAAGAGATTGTATGATCCAGCTTGTAATTTGGGTAAAGATCCTAGCCCTTTGAAAGTTTATGATCAGGCCAGAGCTTATGCTCAGCTTAGTCGGTTCTGGAAATGATATATAGTCGGGATGGTTTAGTCAAAGTGTAGACTTGAAAGAGAAATCCTCAACTGGATTTCTCTGAGATTCAAAGGTTTTATTTAATCTTTCTTTAGTGATATCCCTTGTTTGGCCATTAAGGTCTGTACTCTGTAATATATACTGATTGAATAATACAAATTTGATCATTGTGGAATACTCTTTTTTCGCATTTTATTAAGTTATTGTAGTTTTGTGATGTCCCATGACGCATTCAGGCGGTACTCCTGTATGTGGGCATCACGCCTCGTTAAACCAATTACATACCAAACCCAAAGTTGTACAAAGGCACTCACAAGGTTAAGCACATAAAAGCACTATTTTTATGGCCTAGAACAATTTCAAAGCTCAGACTTTTGTTATTATGTACTAATCAAATTGTCTGAAAATGACCTTGAACCGGGGTGATTTTCTCAATAAGACCACGATTAAAAATTGATTGTCGATTATTTTGCAAGAACAAAAAGAGAACAAAGAAAGTTGAATTTCGAGTAGTAAGCTGCACCACCAGGATACGGAAACTTACGTCACATTTGGAATTACACAAAAATAACTAATTATCTCAAGAGAATTTTGCGGAAAATTATGGGAAACGTCAACGGATGTAATCTTACATTGATCTCTTTTGAGTTTATTATCAGTAGAGATTGCATTTTCGTTTTTCGTTAATGTTTCTGAAAAACTCTAAAGGAAAAACCTGGTGGTCGGCTGTCTTCATTTTCAAAAGATAACAGTTTTCAGACAACTGTACTGGAAACAAGACCAGAAGACACTTTAGCGCAACGAATAATATGTGCAAATGTGAGCATGTAGAACAAGCCCACGGTACTACTAGCTTCACAGGATTTTCATACCGTCAGGGGCTCAGGGCAAAAGGCAATATACATGATCCACAGCAAATAAAAAAATTCACACACCCAACTGAAAGAAACAAATTACGATTCCAACATAAAATTTTCAAATCCCGATAGCAAGAATCCACAAGCAGTTTTAATGAGCTGAGTTTTGAAACAAAAAGACTCATCTCAATATACGTAAACTATGCTTTTGACAAATTCTGTAATGTTAACAGAACTTTTCACGATCTTTCTATCGCTAGCAACATAAACGCAAGAGGGATACTTGTTATGTTCCCATGGTCAACACGTTAAGAGTTTAAAAAATGTGTTGCCTTTTTGTGGCTGAAAATACCACCTTTATATGCCTTTTTACTCGAAGATCCAACCACACATCTTGTGGTCGTCTTTTGTTGATGATGCCTGAGCCACTTCCACAAAAACATCCGTCACCAGCCGGGTTGCTGCATTTCCATCTTCAACTCGTGAACGTTCTTTTCTTTCATAGCGAGTCAGTACCGGTTTGATGAACCCATCAACCTTCTTGGACCTTTCAACTACTGCTTTTGTTGAGCTGTTGTGATCATTACTAGATATATTTTCTACATTTCTATCTCCAACTTGTGCATCTTCTCCTTTACTAACCCTTTTTTGGCATTCAGTAGGCATTTGAACCGGTTTGATGGACCCATCAATCTTGTCAGACATTTCAACTACTGCTTTTGTTGAACTGTTGTCATTAGAAGAAATATTCTCTACATTTCCATCTCCTTCAACATTTTTTTGACATTCGGCTGAAGTGAAGTCATCTTTAAAAAGTGTATTTTCATTGAAAGTGGGCAGAACAGTTTTTTCATAAGGTGGCATAATGTACACAGATTTGATGGACTCGTCAACTTGCTCGCTGCTTTCAGTTATGCCTTTCATCGAGTAGCTTTCATCTTTTAAAGGTGTAACTTCATGCAGCATATCCGTATTTTTAGTCGTGCTGATACCTTCACCGGTTGACTCTCTTTCATCCACTTGCTCTTTGCTTTCAACTGCGACTTTCGAAGGGCAGCTTTCAACTTGGAAAGGTGTAATTTCACACAGCATGTCCGTAATTTTAGCAGCACTAATACCATCACCTGTTGACTCTTTTTCATCCACTTGCTCTTTGCTTTCAACTTCTACTTTCGTTGGGCAGCTTTCATCTTTTAAAGGTGTAACTTCACACATCATATCCGTATTTTTAGTAGTGCTAACACCATCACCTGTTGACTCTTTTTCAACCACTTGATCTTTGCTTTCAACTTCTACTTTCGTTGGGCAGCCTTCATCTTTGAAAGGTGTAACTTCACACAGCATATCCGTATTTTTAGTAGTGCTAACACCATCACCTGTTGACTCTTTTTCATCCACTTGATCTTTGCTTTCAACTTCTACTTTCATTGGGCAGCTTTCATCTTTGAAAGGTGTAATTTCACACAGCATGTCCGTATTTTTAGTAGCGCTAATACCATCGCCTGATGACTCTTTTTCATCCACTTGCTCTTTGCTTTCAACTACTACTTTCGTTGGGCAGCTTTCATCTTTGAAAGGTGTTACTTCACACAGCATGTCCGTATTTTTAGTAGCGTGAATACCATCACCTGTTGACTCTTTTTCATCCACTTGATCTTTGCTTTCAACTTCTACTTTCATTGGGCAGCTTTCATCTTTGAAAGGTGTAATTTCACACAGCATGTCCGTATTTTTAGTAGCGCTGATACCTTCACCGGTTGACTCTCTTTCATCCAGTTGCTCTTTGCTTTCAACTGCTACTTTCGAAGGGCAGCTTTCAACTTGGAAAGGTGTAATTTCACACAGCATGTCCGTATTTTTAGTAGCGTGAATACCATCACCTGTTGACTCTTTTTCATCCACTTGCTCTTTGCTTTCAACTACTACTTTCATTGGGCAGCTTTCATCTTTAAAAGGTGTCATTTCACACGGCATATCTGTATTTTCAGTAGCACTAACACCATCACCTGTTGACTTTTTTTCAACAAAAGCAGGCCTAACTAGTTTCCTCCGTTTGAAAGACGAATCTGATGTGGCACCACCCAAACATTCAGTGTTATCTCTGTTACTTTTCTTACGTCGCTTGAAATCCACAACTCTGGTTTCCACCACTACCAATTCATCTTCAAGTGATTCTGCTGCCAGATCAGCATCAAGTTCCATCACAGAATCTGGAACCACGTTATTTGCAATTTCACAAGTCGGTGTGATATCATCATCATCATCTTGTTTATCAACTGATTTGATTTTGACAGTCTCATCAGTCGGGCTGCTCACAACCTTTTCCAACATTTTCATTACTTCATCAACTGATGCATTGAGTGCATGTTTCTTAGCAGTTTCAGGTTCTTGTTCATGCCTGTGATTAGACTTCAACCGAGCAAAAACACTAACTCTTTTGTTATCAGGTGTTTTATATAGCATTCTATCAGTATATGAATCCTCTTCATGCATACAAAGATCAGCACCAGATGAAGACCTTTTTAGAGCATGTGATGGTTTACCAACTTTTTTCACATAATTGCTTGTAGGCTCTTCATGATAACTATCCTTATATGCAGAAAACGGGATAACACCAGAACTGAAAGCATGTGGTTTATGACCTTCAGTGTAATTCTCATCAGCTCCAACTTCTTTGGACCCCAAAGAAGTAAACTTGGGAAAAATTGGATTCAATGAACCTTCTCGAGAGAAAGTTTTTGATACCCGATTCTCTTCAAAATAAGGTATTGAATTGTCATTATGCGAGTTAAATGAAGGTGTAAACTCATCAGTGTGTGGATAAATTGGACGAGATTCTAGGGGAATAAAACTTGGGTCAGAAGCAAGGTATGAAGGATTGAGGGGAATGTAAGGGATTGTAGGGTCACATGCTGTCCAAAAAGTATCTTGGTTCAAATGAGAGGAAGGAACATCAACAAAAGATTTACTCAGGGAGTGTTCATTCAACGCCCTTAGTTCAGTTTCTAGTGCATCATTACCAAGCAAGTATTCATCAGTAATTGTCCGACTTCCTATATCACACGAGCGACCAAGATAACTGGCCGAAAGATTTTGCCTAACATCTTTTCTAACATTATATTCATCTCGTAGCCTATTATAATCCATTATGTCCTTATCATGACTACCCATCAGAAACTCTGCATCATTGCATGCAAGACCAGTTTTATCATAATGCTCTTCAAGGGGTTCAGTATAAAGTGGTATGTAACCATCTTCAATATCATTCTTTACTTTTGTTTTTTCCATCATAGAAAACTTATCCTTGTCTGTTAATCCCCTAATTTCCCTATGGTTATTGTTGAATTCATGCCCATTCTTTTCATCAACCATATAATGCGATCCTACGTCAGCCTCCCTCTTTAACCCTACTAAAGAATGATCAAGGTGGTCGCCTGGTAATTTTTTCCAACTACCAGAATCACCAAAATCACCGTTCTCTCTCAAATGATGTTTCTTAAACCTGTCCCTCTTTCTACCACAACTGACTTTATCAACTTCTACAATCTTTTCATCATTTAAGTTTATGTGCTCATCCTCTTTGCTCACGACTCTTAGCCTATTTACAATAACCTTCCTAAGATCACCACCAGATCTAGCACGTCCCTCTACTGGCTTATCACCAAGTCGCCACACATTCCTCTCTGGATTTTTAGATATATTTTTGGAACGAAATAACGTCATAAGCTTATCTACCTGAAATTTTGAAAGTAAAGAGGATAAAGAACACATATAACATTTATAAAGTGGAGCAGAACAGAACAACATAAAGACACAAGCACAGATATACCTGATCCTGGTTCAAGCCAAATTTAAACTTCTTTAGTGAGAAGTAATTATCCTTGATAGCATCCTGGAATTCATGTTCAGCAAGTGGACTACAATTCCAGACAGTGGTAAACCGAACCTATATAGCAGATGAAACCGTATAAAAGTAAAGATATTAAAAGAAGAAAAAGAAAAAGTATTAACGCCTTAACAATGCTCTAAGTGCTGCATAACCAAAGGGTGGCACACTCCTGATTATAGAGAGACTGTCCGACTTTACATAGGATGTGGCATATGAATCGTCTGATTAAACTCGGGTAGCAAAATTTCAGTTTTGTCATATCGGTAAAATATAAAGAGAAACATAACTGCCCCTTATGGCTTATTAGAAACCCATACCTGCGCAGGGAACTTCTTTCTATATGCTCCAGGCTGGATGTTGATTTCACCATCGGATGTCGCACGGAATACACCATACAATAATCTATTTTCAAACTCAAAAAGGAAAAGAAACATTCCTTTTTTAACACTTAACACAAAATCCGACATATTATATGGTAGTCCAAACAACCTCCTATCAAAACATTCCTCTTTTGTTTCACTATTTGACATAAATATTGCACCGCACTCAGGAAACTTCCCAGGGAGATTCTCATCTTTATACCTCGACTCTTTATACCTCGTCTCTTTATACCTCGACTCTTCATACCTCGTCTCTTTATACCTCATCTCCTGTTTCAGACTGTCACCTCAGTGAACTGCCAATATATCCAAAAACGGAAGCACCACTACAGGTCAAGAGCGTAGAATAGTAGTCTTAAAAAGAAGAAATGGGCTTCAAAAAAACCATGTTCATGGATGACGGACAAGACTGGCATATTTATACGTAACTATGCATCTATATATGTAAGTGAAAAGAATGTATTAACACAACTAAAAAGTAGCGCCTTGTTTAGCACATGAAAGTGTGACCTAGTTTTGAAATTTGGCCACTCACATGAGTTTTTAAAACATATTATAATACAAGCACTTGTTAATTACGTACAATATAGTGATTGGCTATTTCTACAGTATGGTTCTTGTTCTCACCCCAAGTTTTTGGTTTCATACCTAAACATAATTAGTATCGAATTCATTTTTTCCATAATTTAATGTCAGCAGTTGGAGTTCTTGTAGTTAGCACACAATACATGCCAAAGAAAAATCCAAATGTATAGTTTTTGATAAATCTTGAACTAACATAAACCGCAACATATTGTGGCTTTGTGTGTTTTGAACATATACGAATGTGAATCACTTTATCATTTAGTCCCTTCAATCTTATTAAAATGCAACAAAAGTCTAACATTTTCCTATATAGAGAACTGTTCTAACTTACCTAATGGCTCCTATGAGGGGGTGTTAAATTGTAAATCTTAAGTGAGTTGATTGAAGTGAAATAAAGATAATTCCATACCAAACACAAGAATTCTGATTTCCAACACATCCAAACACTCTCTGATTGTAAAATATATATGATTCATTTCAATATCATAATAGTTATATAATCACCAACAAAACAAACCTCAGCAGGCATAAACTACGTAATTACCAACAATTATGATCAACTCCAAAGCAAATACTCCCTACACCTTACAAAACCACAGCAATTTCCATCTGAATTATTTGAAAAAATAAAAAAACATTTAACTTGCTTGATTTTCCCTTATAAAAGAGTGTTTGGATGTGAGTTTAAAGTGATTATTGTGTCAACAGATCACAATGATCCAGTTTGAAACAACCCTTATCATGGTCTCTTTTTTTTAACGTAAGAACTATACAATGAATTAGTTAAAGCAAAATAACAGATAATTTCACTATAATTCCAACCCTACTAATTTTCTACTCACAACAATTACCTTATACCTGCATCCCAACACTCTCTAAATACAAAACCATCTCATAACAAACGAACCAAACTTAAACATTTCTAAGCCAACAAAGTAACAAACAAGTCACACGTCATAAGAGATATGCAACATCCATTATAAATGAAAGTATAATTCATTTCAGTAATCCTCACACAGAATCAAACACACTAACATTACAACAAATCCACATAGCAATCATGCATATCTAAACTTATATATACAATAGCATATAATATAATAATAAATGTAAAAATGCTAAATCAACGCAACACAAACCTAAATTCAAGGTTGTAAACATCGGTCTTGGCGGCGATATATCGGTTTCTCGGGGGACCATAAATTATAAAGGAATTTATTTTAAAAAGAATAAATATTAGCAATATCTTAACAAAATAAGTCAATAACCACAAAAAACTAAAAAGTTTAACATGCTTAAAAAATAAAAACCATAAGTCCCATAATTGTTTATCAATTTAAATTTAAATTCATAACAAAATAAATAGTTGTGGTTGCTTTTTGACCAATTTTGACTGCCATATGCACCGATTTTGACCATGACCAATAAATTTGACCGATATGTGAATTTCGGTGGGGTGGACCGCCGCCAACCACATGGCGCCGATATATCAGCCGCCATGACCGATACTTACAACACTGCCTAAATTTCAACAATCCATATTAAACCAAAATGCGGCGGCCTTTTGTTCTTTTTGCAAACCACATTATCAAAAGAACTATAAAAGTACCAGACCAATCATAAGCTCATATAAATTACCCTCAGCAGGCATAAACTACATAACTACCATTCGCCATAATTAACCTCCAAAGCTATTACTCCCCTCAAACTATAAAACGCAACAAATTTCATTAAACCAAAAATAATTTTGATATCAAACCACAAATAATGAGTTTATTAAAATTTAACAAACCGAAATCATTATTCTAATTTTTTCAAAGTTACAGAAAAATAAATTTTATATCAAACACAATCATCATGTATCAGACCTTAAAACTATCGAATTCACAACAACCACATCCATACATCCCCTGAATGTACAGCCAATAGTATCAATAAATAAACCTTAACAACTACTACTTAGCACATCCACATATAAACTAAAATCAATATCATCATAAACAAATACTAATAATATAATAGACATACATACATTAATATATAATCAAACAACGAAAACTAGCAATTTGATATAAATAATAATAATTAGGGTTTATATACCAGAAGAAATGTGTGTGTTTTGTTTTTGTTAAAACCAAAACTACGGAAACTGTATCGTCTGAAAAACAAACACCACGAATGGGAATCATCAATATTCTATTGTATTTAACGGGGATATATATGACGGATTTATGTTAAACCGTTTTGCATAAATGGTCCTTTATCTTGTGTGAAGTTGACATTTTTAGTCCTTGGTATTTATAATGTTACGTTATTGTTCGCTATTAATAACTACAACTAAACGGACAAGAATTCATGTTCTGATTATTGAAAAAAATCGAGCTATTTTGAATTTGATGTACGTGATGTAAGTAGGATTTTTTTGTGATTGTTTCTGAAGTTTTCTTTTAGCTATTTTAAAATGTTTGCTTAACGAGGTTTGAACGGCGAACTTTCAAAATTTGAAAATAACTTACCACTTTAACTATTGGTAATTGTTTACATTAAGGTTAATTATGTTTAGTTTGTGTAAACTCGCATAGTTATTCTTGAAGTCTTGATTATATTAATTTTTAGAGATGATCACTAAAATTCAGAACATGATTTAAGGCATCGTCTTGAGAAACTGTAAAAGAAAATAAAAGCGTTTTTAGAGCACATGGTATGGGGATGGGATAGCTTAAGCCATCAGGAAGACGACACGGGATGGTGCCAAGACCACACCAAAAGTCGCGTTTTCGTGTTTGGCGTCATCGGGACCATCCTAGCGGTCCGATATTTTTTTTCTTTCTCTTTTTTATAACACGATGGCATCACTTTTTGTACGACGACGCCACTTGATATGAGGGAAGGATGCTTTAGTGTTGTGGTGTATTTTAGTGTTATGGAAAAAGTTGATGATGCGACACTATTTTTCTAATGGCAACAACTCTAGGTCTTGTTAAGGATTAACAAGTAAAGTGTATAAGGGTCTTATGTTCGACAATATTTTTGTGACATACTGGTGACATGTTGGTGAATGATTCACGTTTTATTTTAAACAAAGATGAAAAAATAATTGAGTCTTGATATTTTGAACTAAATATTCATTCATGTGGGTCAACACAGACAGCACATCAACTTGCTGTATTGCATACACTCCACCAAACAAAGCACATCCATATACCCTCAATTTGGGTTTCATTCATATTAAAAAAGCAACAAAACATTATCAAGTTGGTCAAATATGCTCCACTATGAAAAACACCCCATGTAACATAAAAAATCCCAATAAACGTCTGTCAAACTTTAAACGTTTCATACTTTCATGTGCTTGTGTACAAGTTTGACATGGTTTAAGTAAATTGTTTTTAAAATACAATCAACAAAACAGGTACTTTTATGCTAAGGGCCGTTTAGTTGGTGAAAGATTTTTTTGTTTTTCCATGTCTAAATTCTTAGAAAAAGAATTAGTTTTTTTTATTTTTATAGAAGAGTTGAAAATTTTGAAAACCCGTTTAAATGAAATTATAATTTTTCCATTTAAAAAAAATGAAAAGATGTTTAGATGAAGCTCTTTTCAAACCAATTTTTTTTTCTTTTATAAATCAATTTTTTTCCATATTGGATCTTTGTACGTTTTTTACGGTTTTATACGTTTTCATCCGTTTTTTTCCCTTTTTGTACGTAATCATTCGTTTTTATCCATTTTTATACGTTTCATCCGATTTTATTACGTTTTACACGCTTTTAAACGTTTTTCATCCATTCTCGTCCGGTTTCTTCCGTTTTGTACGGCTTTGTATGTTTTTATACGTTTTCATATGTTTGTATTCGTTTTTGACCATTTTTTTACGTTTTTGTCTTTTTTTTTACGTTTTCGTCTATTTTCATGTTTTTTTTCCATTTTTTTACGTTTTCATCCTTTTTTTTAACGGTTTCGTATGATTTTTTACGTTTTTGCCTTTTTTTTGCGTTTTTGTCTCTTTTTTTACGTTGTAGTGCGTTTTCGTCCGTTTTTTAACACTTTCTTACGTTTTTGTCCATTTTTTTTACATAAGATAACATAAGAAAACGTGTAAAACTACAAAACTTACGAAATCATATGAAAACGGACGAAAACGTAAAAAAATGACAAAGACGTAAAAAACGAACGCAAAAGTAAAAATTGACGAAAACGTAAGACAAGCAAACGTAAAAAACAGGCGAAAACGTAAAAAATAGACGAAAACGTAAATAAACGGATGAAAACGTAAAAAAATGGACGAAAACGTAAAAAACAGAAGAAAACATAAAAATCAGAAGAAAACGTAGAATAACATACGAAAACATAAAAAAATAGACGAAAACGTAAAATAACAGACGAAAACGTAAAAAAAACAGAAGAAAACGTAAAAAACAGACGATAACATAAAAAAAACAAACGAAAACGTAAAGAATCAGATGAAAACGTAAAGTAATGGATGGAAACGTAAAATAACATACGAAAACGTAAAAACGAACAAAAATGTAAAAATCAGATGAAAACGTAAAATAACAGATGAAAACGTAAAAAAAATATGAAACGTAAGAAAAATAGACGAAAACGTATAAAAAGGATGAAAACGTAAAATAATAGGACGGAAACGTAAAAAACAAACGAAAACGTAAAAATCAGATGAAAACGTAAAATAACATATGAAAACGTAAAATAATAGACGAAAACGTAAAAAATGGATGAAAACGTAAAAAAACATACGAAAACGTAAAAAACAGACGAAAGCGTAAAAAAAATAGATGAAAGCGTAAAAAATAGACGAAAACGTAAAATAACAGACGAAAACGTAAAAAACATATGAAAACGTCAAAAAATAGACGAAAACGTAAAATAACATACGGAAACGTAAAATAAGTAAATAACAAAAGAAAACGTAAAAAACGGATGAAAATGGGACAAAAGCGTAAAAAACGGACGAACCGTTACAAAACGGACGAAAACATAACAAAACAGACGAAAACGTAAAAGACGGACGAAAGCGTACAAAAACAGACGAAAACGTAAAAAAACAGACAAAAACATAAAAAAGTAATTGGACGAAAACGTAGAAAAAATGATGGAAACGTAAAAAAACAACAAAACGTAAAAATAAATGGACGATAATGTAAGAAAACGGACGACAACGTTAGGAAACGAAAGAAACGGATGAAAACGGTTAAAAACATATGAAAACGTATTAAAACGGACGTATAAAAAGTGAAAATGAAAAAAGTGAGAAGAGTAGAATGGGCTTTTCAAATTTGTAGTTGAAATTTAGAGAATGAGAATTTCACATTTTTTGAAAAATGTTGGAAAAAAATGTAACTAAACGGATTTTCAATTTTTCTCTTTTCATATGAAAAATTTTCTGAAAAAATGAAAAAATTTCACCAACTAAACGGCCCCTAACATTTTTGCTTTACTCTCGCAACTAAAATCAGCCAAAAAGAAACCTATGGCTTTTATTGTTTCGGAGGGAGCATCAACAACATTATATCTAGTAAAGACTCAAGCAAAAACTTTTTCCCGATTCAAGCTTATGACTATTGCTAAAGTTGTATTCTTAGGCTAAAGGGAGTGGCGGTGACATGCTCATCGTCACATCAGCACCACATCAGTTTTTCCTCTCATTTCACTTTCTCTCATTTCTTCTCATCTTTCACCCATTTAGGTTATTGATATGTGTCTAAATATACATATATTTTATATTATTTAAAACACACAAATGACCATATAAATGTTACAAATATCATTGAAATGTGTTTTTATGTGATTCAGGTACAAAAAGATTGAAAACAAGTGAAAAACATGCAAAGTTCACAAAATTGTCATTTTCAGTCCCTGAAGTTTCACAAAATGACAAAACTAGTCCCTGAAGGTTTAAAATGAAAGAAAAGTCAACTTTAGTCCTTGGATAAATAAACATGTTCAAAATAGTCCCTGGATAAAAGTTTTCACAAATTGGCAACTTTTACCCCTAAGAATCCAAAAATGACACAAATGGTCCTTATAAGTTTTAAAATAGAAAAAAATACAACTTTGGTCCTTGTGTTATTGTTTATTGCCGATTGGTCCCTAGAAGAAAGTTTGGAAAGATGGCAAACAGTCCCTGAATTTCAACTTGTCACATTTAGTCCTTGGCTAATCTTAAACTATAAACCAAACCAAGCCCAACCCACTACCCTTTCAACTCGCCAAACACACACTGAACCCTCCTAAATTGAACCCCGCCTATTAATATCCCCACCAAACATACGGTCAAAACCACCTTCCTCCTTCCTCTCCTCACACACCGAAACCTCAGAATCGCTCCAAAACCACCACCACTCATCACGACACCTACACTACTCTCCACCTCATGCCCCTCCTCTTGTACAACCACTAAGCATTTAATGCTCTCCCACCATCCTTTCACCGTTATACTCACATACCCTGTTTTTGCTACTAACCCTCCAACTTGGCCTCTAAACCTATCCAAACTTGTCCCTTACACCTCCACAAACAACCAAAGTTCTTTAATTGCAATAAAGTTGCCACTAGCAACGTGGATGACTTTTGGCGCCAAAACATGATAAACGGCCATGATGAGTTTTAATCATCCAACGGCTTAAAGGAGTGGTGGGATTTGATTAGAGGGATGAGAAGATGCTTTTTGGATGGCTATAAAAGGCATTGAAGACACACTGAGAAGACTGTCCCAGTTTTAGACCATTCATAGTGTAGAATCTCTGTTTTTAAGCTTAATGTTCTTTAAATTCTGTAAGTTACTTGTTTCAAGGTTTGTAATTTTAGTTTAAGTCTCAATTTCGGCTTCAAAACCTTGTACCAATCCGCTTTTAATTCAAGTTCAAGTTTCACGTTAATTTGGTGATTCAATTAGTTGTTACTTAAAGATTAAAAGCTTCTTTTCGCTTTAATAAGCTAACACAAGCTAGTGACAACTTATTGTTAGCTTATTATTGCTTAGTCTTTTTTAATTTCAAGAAAATAGAAAAAGTCAACGAAAGTCACTTGGTCAACAAAAGTCAAACTGCAGTAATAAAGGTGGAACTGTTCTGTATTGCTGATATGGAGATGCATATGGGTTGATTGTTATTGCTTTGGGGTTAATATCAAGTTTAGGGTACTGTTTCATTGATTTGAATTACATGCCATAGTGGCAGGACTAATGTGAGTTCTTAAACCTGCTTTAATCTTTTGAATAGTAGTTTAGTTGTTTATTAGAGCTTTTAATTGTGGATTGGTGATTAGAATTGTGTAGTTAATGATTGTGTTGCTTCTGTTTTAGTCTAATCTGCTTGCTATCATTAGTTGCTCGCTTTATTGAAATCGCATATTGCATTAGTGTTGGAATCGAGGTGATAGATAGCATAGATCATATAATTTAGCTCTTAAAAGTCATTTCGATTCGAGTTCAAATGGTGTTTTAGATTAATTCAATAGGTTAATGTTTTAGTTTTGCAATTTATAATAGAAACTAGTGTTTGGATTAAGATTGAAATCTGAGTTAGAGGTTTGAAAATTGGTAAAACTCAGTTGGTTTTGTCTCATATAGCTGCATATTAGTCATTTTAACTTTCACTTTGCATCTGCATAATCTAATAGTCAAAATCAAATGTTTTATGTTTTTTTTATTCTATATCAGTTGGATTTTAGGAAGCTAATTCTTGCATTTAGGCTTGGAACAACTTAGGGTAGTTTTATTTAGCTTCATTTCTTCATAAAACATCAATATCAATCTGGTTCTGAGAATCAAAAGCTCACAAAGTCAAAATACTAGTTCAATCATTAAAAGTCAAATATCCAATTTTTGCTCAAACTGCTTCCACTTTTATATTTTTTATTCACTCACTTTAAGTCCAATTCAGTTGAAATTCTGGACTTAAGCACTTTGGTTGGTGGTTGTTATCCGGGTATTTTTAGTTTATTTTTAGGATTTTGCTAAGCTAGCTTAATTTGAGCTTAAAGTAGCCCCTTGCGAAATTTGTTTTAAGTTATTTGAAACTGCTTTAGTGATAATTAGCTTTAATCTTCGCCTTATTGATTCATTCCAGTTGCTTTAGGTTTAGTATAGTGAGTTTTATCTAAAATTATCTTGTGGTAGCTTCGATAGCCTTTAGCGCCTTAAAGCTTATTTCTTATAGCTTTTCAAAACATTATCATGTCCCAATCCACTTATAGTTTTGATTTTAATTTCATCTTGCATCCATAGGAGGTGAAACTTTGGATAATTGATCACTGGTTGGTTGTCTACTCATAGGACATTTTGCTTATTTTGTGATTTTCTAGATAGCTTAATATAGTGCTTAAAGTAGCTAGTTAGGGCCGTTTGGCATAATAGACTAGAAATTGAATTTGTAGCCTAAATGCTTCTAGCCTGTGCTTTTAGGGTCCCATTCAGTTGCATTAGCATAATTCAGGTTAGATTAAGGCTAGGGTAGCTTAAGGTAGCTTTTGGATAGATTATAGCTTATTTCACTTAGCTTCTTTCATTAGTTGTGCGCCCAAATCGTAGTTCCTGATCTCCAAAGTAGTTTCTGTCATTTTCCTTGATTCTCAGTATTATTTTAGACTTATCTCGAACTTTTCATATTTTTTTCTCGCTCATTTGCTATTTTTCCGCATTTAATTTCGCTTTTAGCATTTTAATTAGTTTTTATTCAAATAATTGAAAAATGTTCTAAAAATACAATTTCAATTTTATTAGTTTTAGAATATTCAAAAGTCATAAAAGTATTTTTCCAAATTTTCTTAGCTTAAATAGTATTTTCTAGCATTTTAATTAGTTCTAAATAGTATTAAATTCATAATAAATTGAGAAAAAGTGTAATAAATATATTTTCAGTTTTAAAATAAGTTTTATAATATTTTAGATTTTTCTAAGTCATAATTTTACTTTTCTATCTTTATTTCATATTTTCTTATATTTTAGGGTATTATTAAATAGTTATAAATAGTTTTAATTAATAATAATTAAATAAATAGTCATAAAAATAATTTTATTTTTCCAATAATTTCTTTTATTATTAGGATTGTAAAATATCATTTTCATATCCGTAGGTATTTTACTTCTTTATTTTCACGCTTTATTTCGACGCTCACGTAATTTTATTTAAACGTCGTTTTAGGTTTTAATCGTTAAACGATTTTAAATATAGAATTAAAATGACTTCAAAGTCTTTATTAGATTTAATTTCCTTAGTGTAAAATCAATCATCACCCTTTCCTGTTCAATATTCACCCGATCACAGATTCGTTGTATTACAGTTTTCACACCTCGTTGGGACTTAACGACCCGGGGACACACTAAACTCCTTTGGACTCAATTGCATTTTGTTCTGAGCTGTTTGACTTTTATGGTTGACCATTCATAAGTGGTTGACTAATAAAAGATAGACCGTTTGGGACCAATCAGTTATCTTCCCCCCACATTTCATTAAAATATCTACTTTATAAAAATATACTCCACTAAATACCCCACACACACTCACAACTCAAATCTTACTATCTTATACTGGAGGAAAACCTTTTCTTTCATTGATTTTCTTAAAATTGAGTAATACAATTTACTATGCATCATGTACAAGTCATGCAAGCACTTTTCCTCCATTAAATGTATTTTACTATAATTGATGCATAACTAATATAAATTCTTAAAACACTCATTAAATAACAAAAACAAGTATTAAAATAAATAATACAAGTCATGCAAGCGGTTAATTAATGATACTTAAAAACACCCTTTCAATAAAAAAATACAAATAAAATAACACATTGTATAAACCAAACAAGCTACTAAACGCAAAATAATACAAACTAAGCAAAGTTTCACCAAACTTTTTCCATTACTTATAGCCCTTAAATGAACAAACTAATCAGTAAAGCTATTTCTAAAAAAACATACAAATGAAATAAATTATTAACCGAAAAATTTAAATTACATGGTACATGCAGCCGCATCGCACGAAGACCCTGTTAGTATTTAATTATAAAACATCCACTATAGGTCTCACGGCTTTTGTTTGTAACTATGGTGACCAGTCACCATTAAAATGCATTTTGATCGTAACTTGTGGCTTCCGTTTTAGTGGTCATGAGTGATATGCATGGTCATGAAGGCATGATCACACCCACTCCGGATGACCTTAACATTATATCGTGATCCTACTCGAGACACGCTATTTCTTCTATGTTCTGTTTAAGTCTCCCCTTCTCTTAATGAGGGAGCAACAAAAAAGTAACTAAGGGTGCGTTTGGTATCCCACTATGGGAATGATACTATTACTATAAAAGTGATTAAAAGTGTTTGTTTAATATGAGAGGGCACACCACTATAGTAATGAATATTAGATATAATCCATACTCCATATACATCTAAAGAGGTAGGAATGAATCTTTCATTGGTGAGGGACCCACCACTACTATCAAACACATACCCATTGTCATTCATGACAGCATACCAAACGCACCCTAAATGAGTTTATCAACTAGAAAGTATTCAAATTTAATATTTATAAAATATATTGCAGGATAGTATGTATAAAAGTATTAAAAAAAATAAATAAATAAAAAGTAAAATAAAATAAAAAAATCTAAACAAATTTATCACATTTCATGTTCATCACACCCCAAAATACTGCTTTGCAATGGAATGGAATTCTGAGGATGACCCATAGCATCACAATTCTAGTTATATTGAACGACCTAAAGTGTCGTTTTAAAAACACATCGTTTGATATATATTAAAGCATTCAGAGTTACAAAAGATAGGTCCCAAAAGGTAGTCAACGTTTACGGAAATAAGTTTGTTACAAACCAAACGATGTTTTAAAAGTGTCATAATATACAAGTGAGACGCGTCGTCACCGTGACTCTATGATAGGTCCTTATGCATGCCATGAAGTATATGCCTTAGATACCTGAAAATACATTGCTAAAACGGTCAACAATAATGTTGGTGAGAAATCATAGGTTTATGAAAATGTTTTATACGACTACCACAAGTATAAGTCATGTATGACAAATATGTCACATAAAATGATACAATTGCTATAAGCACATGACAATCGGGCTAGACGATCATGATGTGCGCCCAACAGTGTTTGCCAAACAACTCTAATTCGATATTAAATGAAATGCATCCGTTTGACCGCTTGGAACCACCAACCCGGATGGAGGAGTCACCTCAATAGATCTATTCACTCACCCTCGCTTACTCCGTAATTAACGGTTCATGATCATGATATGTGGACATTCAATTGGCAATGAGATAACTTAAGCAATGTAAATGAATTTGATATACTTGGGCTCGTAATAAAATGATGTGCAATGTATTCTCCCCCATAGGTTTGAAATAAAGAATAAACTTGTAAAACGGGGCTATGAAAACTCACCTGATACAATGATTATGATGATATAGTGGCAATACTGAAATGAAGCGCAATCTCTAACTGCAACCTATTATGAATGATATGATCTAATATAAGTTATGATTTAATGTTGTGCATGCAAACTCATATGATATCCATACCACTTATGCATTTTGAAAATAAAGTTTATCGTCGAAAAATAAGTTTATAACGCCTTGTCAAGTTATAAATTACTTTACAAGTATTTACGTTGAAATGATATCCTACGATAGTCATTTAGTGATTTATTAAGAAATTATAGTTTTCGTCAGAAACAATATAATTTGACAACTTATGAAAATGGCTAATTTTGAGTGATCGATATTATTCGTTATACCTTCGCTTGACAAACGGTTGAACATTTTGGAAAATAGAATAGGCGAACTCTTTTTTACTTGTAGACATCGTTTTCTCAAAAATATTCTATCAATATGAAAAACGGCTCTAAACATGGTCACTTGCGATAACCATTTTGGACTAATAAAAATATGTAAGTGTTAATACTTGTATAAAAGAGTTACGATAGCCATATTTAAAATGCGTGTAACTTAGTCGTTATAAGTCCGTTTTCTACGTTTTATATATCCTTAGTTTCGAGTTAATGCATACTAATATATTTTTGATAAATCGACTCATTTAGATAATGCTTAAAACTCATTTTTGCCCCTTAAATAACCCTCGACAGCTTGTATTTTTCAGAAAATTAGTTTTCGCCGTGAAATTTGAAAATAGCGTAACTTCACGTTATAAACCGCTTTAACCCGCTCAAGCGACCACGGTTTCGCTTTTAAAGTCTATTTTCTGAAAATATAAACCAAAATAATCCATGACCCGTCGAAATTTCCAGATTTTGTAAAAACGGACAGACCTCAATTTCATGTTGTCGAAAATGATTTTTCTAATGTAATACTTGTTCTAAACCCTTCCAATCAACACCAAAACTATTCTAAACCTACCATACACCTTCTTAGAGTGTCATGGGTTCCTAAACTTCATCAAAAATGATAGGTTTCATGGGAATAAT
Organism: Chrysanthemum lavandulifolium; assembly: GCA_022545495.1. Classification (NCBI taxonomy): domain Eukaryota; kingdom Viridiplantae; phylum Streptophyta; class Magnoliopsida; order Asterales; family Asteraceae; genus Chrysanthemum; species Chrysanthemum lavandulifolium. The sequence continues at coordinate 160,813,339 of CM040245.1, read as the reverse complement.
TATAGGATAGTTAATATTCATTATAAGTAATAAAAACAAGTAAAAATGGTATGAATACATATGATACTTGCATGTTTTTGTACTAGAATGATAAAATAGCTCAAGTAAGATGATGAAAGTGTAATAAAAATTATGATAAGCTTACTAGTAGTATGATGAGGTTTAAGGTAACTAGGTACTTAATTACTTATTGGTTTTTATTTCAAAACCTAATATAGAAGTATACTAGGGTTATATAATCACTTGTTCTTGAAAAACTTATGATTTCTTCCTTTTTTTCTTGCTTGGTCGGACCTCAACAAAGATAGGAGAAAGTTTTTAGTTTACTTTCACCTTTTGGTATGTGTAACTATGAGTTTTTGATTAGTAAATAATTTGTATAATACAAATATCTAGCCTACAATGTGTATGTGTACATCTAATAAGTTCAAGATTTTTATAAAAAGTGGTGACTAAGGGGGTTGGTCGGCAAGGGCATAATGGGGAAAAAGGTTTTGTATTTTGATGATTTAAATGTATATAATGTTATGTATATTGAGTATTTTGTACATATAAGTAATTATTAAGTGTAGCGTTAGCTAGAAATCGATTTTAACGGAACAAAATAAAATATATCGAAGTCATAAAAATTATAAAAATATATTTCGTAAGAATTGAGTGAATAAATAATTATCGAATAGAATTTACAAAACCGCGTAATATATATATAACAATTTAAATACCAAAATAAATTCAAAACATCGGGTAACTAATAATATAATTTTATAGTCTTAAAATAAGTATAAAAATATAATCAGACAATTGTTGGAAGTGTCGGATCAAATATTCAAAATAAATGATCGTGCGATAGCGTTTATTTAATAGATAAATATACGTTAATGAAATATGCAAACCCATGAATACGTAAGTCTATATGTAATGTTCTCAATGATGTTTCATGAATACGCAGCTAAACCCTTACGGTTACACGAATTTGATACTCGTAAACCTAGTTTACGAAAAATGATGAATAGTGAATCATGAATAGTGTTTTGTGAATAGTAAAATTTTAAAATAACCTCTCAAAGTCGCAAACTGATTTCAAAAACAATGAATAGTAAAATGATGAATAGTAACCAGTGAATAGTAAATTCCTGAGATGAATAGTAAATTTGAGAAATGACCCGAAATTACGAGTTGTCACATCGCCCACCTAAAAAGGAATTCACAATTCACCCATGTTGGTTTCTACGGTGAAAAGGTGAGGATATTTGAGTCGATCTGGTCTTCCTGCCCCAAGTAAACTCGGGACCTCTTCGAGAATTCCAAATAACTTTCACGATAGGAATTCGACTTTGCTTCAACTGTTTGACCTCTCGGTCCATGATTTCTGTTGGTTCCTCCACGAAATTGAGTTTATCGTCGAGTTGAATTTCTTCTAATGGGATTACGAGTGATTCATCCGAAAGGCATTTCTTGAGGTTTGAAACGTGAAATGTGTTATGTACTTTGCTGAGTTCTGACGGAAGCTCGATTCGATATGCTACAGGGGCCGACTCTGATCAAAATTTTAAATGGCTCAATGTACCTCGGGTTTAACTTCCCGCGTTTTCTGAATTGTATCACGCCTTTCCAAGGCGATACTTTCAACATAACCTTGTCGCCAACTTGAAATTTAATGGTTTACGTCAATGCGTCAACAGTAAATTTTCCGTCGGCTTCCGCGGTTGAGTCTATCTCGGATCCGAACTATCTTTTCGTTGTTTCACGAACCATTTCGACCGATGAGTTGTGCATCACCAACTTCGCCCAACAAATAGGTGATCGGCACTTTCGACCATAGAGTGCCTCGAATGGTGCCGCTTTTATGTGTGATAACTATTGTTGTAAGAGAATTGATCAATGACAAATGGTTAGCCCAACCATTTCCAAAATCAATCACATGCTCTCAAAGATATCTTCTAATGTCTAAATAGTTCTTTCGCCTCGACCATCGGTCCGAGGATGATAAGCGTGCTCATCTCTAATGTGGTTCCAAATGCATCTTGCAATGATTTCCAGAAGTTTGAGGTGAATCGACTATCTCTGTCGGAAATGATGGAAATTGGTGTACCGTGCCTTGAGACTATTTCCTTGACATAAATTCTAGTAAGTTGTTCCATGGAGTAAGTCTCTCTGATTGGTATGAAATGGGCTGATTTGGTAAGACGATCAACAATTACCTAAATAACGTCGTAACCACCTGATGTCTTAGGAAGTTTAGTGATGAAATCCATTGTAATGCGCTCCCATTTCCATTGGGGAATTTCTCGTCGTCAAGTAATCCTCAAGGTTTCGTATTCACTTTTACCTTAGAGCAAGTAAGGCATTTGCTAACGACGTGGCAATTTCGCTTTCATGTTCGCCACCAATAAAGTTTCTTGAGATCCCGATACATCTTATCGTAACTCGGTGAATAGAATACTGACTTGTGCGACTCATGCATAATCAACTCTTGTATTCCGCCATAAAGTGGTACCCAAATCCTATCCTTGAAGCATAATACTCCATCCGATCTCTTTACAAACACATTTACATTCTCTGCATTCCATAGAGTTTTTCACTTGGTCGATTTTCCTCCTTGAGTGCCTCAATCTGACCCTCGAGGATTTTTTATGGTAGAGGTGAACTAATCGTCATTCCTAATGATCTGACTCTCAAAGGCTTGTGTCTTTCTTTCCGGCTAAGGGCATCAGCCACGACAATGGCTTTCCCCGGGTGATATTTAATTTCACAATCGTAATCGCCAAGTAATTCCAACCAACGACGTTGCCTCATGTTAAGTTCCTTCTGATCAATTATATATTGCAAACTCTTGTGGTCCGTAAACACTATATACTTAGTACTGTAGAGGTAGTGCCTCCAAATCTTGAGCGCAAAAACTACAGCTCCAAACTCAAGATCATGAGTGGTGTAATTCTTCTCATGAACCTTAAGTTGTCGAGAAGCATAAGCTATTACTTTCTCGTTCTGCATTAACACAACTCCAAGCCCTTTGTGTGAAGCATCGCAGTATACAACAAAGTTTTCGATTCCTTCGGGTAGTGCCAAAATTGGCGCACTGCAAAGCTTTTGCTTCAATAACTGAAAGGCAGCTTCTTGTTTCTTTCCTCATTCATACTTCTGGTTCTTCTATGTCAACTTGGTCAAAGCTTTAGCTATCTTAGAAAAACCTTCAATGAATCTTTTGTAATATCCGGCAAGTCCTAAAAATTGACGGATCTTTGTAGGATTTGTTGGGGTAGCCCAATCTCTTACAGCCTCAATCTTTGCAGGGTCAACCTGTAATCCTTGACTATCAATGACCAAGAAATTGTACTTTTCGGTTCCAAAAATCACACTTCGAAAATTTGGCATATAATTTCTCCTTCTTGAGTAGTCCTAAAATCGTTCTGAGGTGTCCTTCGTGCTCTTCTTTGTTCTTCGAGTAAATCAATATGTCGTCGATGAATACTATCACAAACTTATCCAACTACGGTTTGCACACCCTATTCATGAGATCCATGAATACCGCAGTGCGTTGGTCAATCCAACGGCATTACTTGAAACTCATAATGACCATAGCGAGTTCTAAATGTCGCTTTCGGGATATCCGCCTCCCGAACTCTAAGTTGATGGTAACGACCTCGTGTCGATCTTTGAGTAAAGACTAGAGCCTTGCAACCGATCGAATGATCGTCGATCCCGGAAGTGGTAACGGTTCTTCATGCTAACTTGTTTAGCTCTCTATAATCTATACACATTCAAGGATCTATCTTTCTTCTTCACAAACAAGACCGGTGCTCCCCAAGGCGAGGAAGTAGGTCTAATGAATCCTTTGTCTAAAAGTTCTTGCAACTGGTTAGACAACTCCTGCATCTCTGATGGTGCTAGTCGGTAAGGTGCTCGTGCAACTGGTGCAGCTCCTGGCACTAAGTCAATCTGAAATTCTACTTGACGTGCCGGCGGAAGTCCTGGTAAGTCTTCGGGAAAGACTTCAGGAAATTCCCGAACAATCGATACATCTTCAAGTCCCCTCTCATCCGATTTCTTTTCTGTTATATTTGCTAAGAAAGCATAACAACCCTTCTTTATGTACTTCTCAGTTTTGATGCATGATATAATACTGAGTCTAGTTCCACTTCTTTCTCCACGAATAATCAAGATTTCGCCGTTGTAAGGAAGATGAACAACTTTTTCATCACAAATGATTCTTGCACGATACTTGGATAACCAATCCATGCCGATAATGACGTCGAAACTTCCAAGTTCTACGGGCATAAGGTCTATATTGAATGGATGATTTAGGAAATTGAGAGTGCAACCACCGGCAATGGTGTTGGAACTAATTAAGTTACCGTTAGCTAATTCAATATTGTAAGAAGTGTCTAGTGTGGTTGGTTTGATATTGAGTAAAGGTGCAAATATAGTGGACACAAAGCTTTTATCGGCTCCCGAATCAAATAAAACTGATGCATAACGATTATTGATAAGGAACGTACCCGTGATAACATTCGGGTCCTCCTTGGCTTCTCCTCCTCCCATAACATAGGTTCTTCCTTGTGCTATTCCACCTTGGTTCCTGTTCCCTTGATTCTTCCATTTTTGACAATCCCCCTTGAAGTGTCCCCTCTCTCCACATCCAAAACATGTCACTTGCGGTTTTTGATTTTCCACTATAGTTGGAAGCTTGTATTCTTTGGTTTGATGACCCATCTTCTTACAGTTCCCGCATGGAGTAGGGCAACGACCGGGATTATAATGACTTAGGCACCTTTCACACTTTGGTAAATTACCTGTGTAACCTTTCATTTCCTTTGGGCCTGCAGCATAGGCCTTAGCAACGTCTTGTCCTTTTGGTGGTTGTTGAGTAACATTGCCACCTCGGTTGTTGTCCCACTTTCTCTTGTTGTTGTTATTGTTATAGTTTGTGTAGTTGTTTCGGTTGTTACTAAAGTTGGTGCGATTGTTGTTATTGTTGTTGCGGTTGATGTTGGTAATGTTCCCCCTCTTCACAACTTGAGCCATGAGTTTTTGAGATTATAACAACCCGTAAAAATTTCAAAATAAACCTACCAAAACACAAGACACTAGGACACCTAAAGACTAGCTAGAAATAAACAAATTCCTAAACCAAGTTGACCATCTTCGATGTGACAAAGCTTACATACCCTTAAGACTTAAACCAATGCACTTGTTACACAAAATATACTACATAAAATAAAACTTTTGCTTTAACCCTTTCCTCTTTGATTTTCGAACTACACAACCTAGCATGGAAACACACTTTGTATTTTACAATAATTAAACACCATGCACCTCACCCTAGGTAACTTAAATTGTGGTTTTGAACTTGATCTCTCATTTGTCACCCCACACATACTCTTTATATATTTTAGTCCTAGCTAGCGATAGAAGTCTTATTTTATTAAGAAGACCATGCTATCCTTGCCATCTCTCTTTCTTTCTTTTGCCGCCAACATACAAAGCAAACAAGACACATTTTGTTTTCTTTATTCCATAGCATGTTAATAGATCATTAAATAAATATAAAACCCATGACTTGTCTTGTTACATTGGAAACCATGAGTTACAAATTTAATATTGCCTAAACCATGCAAGTTCACGTTCTTTCTTTTTGCTTTGCGTCAAAATCGAGCAAGCTAAGGCTAAGACCATTTTTTTATCTCAAATAACCATGCTTAGTCAAATACACTTTGATCAAAAGCTTCACTAACCATTATGTAATATGTCTTCAAGTGGCAAACTTTGAAGTGACCCCTCCCCTTTTTCCCGAGAAATTAACCACACAATTATCAAAGGTAAACCTTGATTAACGATAACCACATGATATTTTTCTTTTGAAATAACTTTCGACACGTCCTCATGTGGCATAACTTACGAAGAATTCAAAACTGACAAGAAACGAATATATATTCTTATTACATAAAATAAATATATAATAAACTTTTATATATTTTTATATTTTCTACCGGGTCTCTAAGCCCAACACTACGACCTCTATTCTTTGTCTTTTGGGCTCCCGTGCCTTAACGTAAGCCCAACCCAACACCCTTTGTTTTTCGTTGGGCCTAACCTTTATTTCTCAAACCAAGTGCACCTCTTCATGTTTTGTAATGTGATCAAGAAACAATTCAAACAAAAGCAACACTTCCCATTAACTTTGGTCCATATACATGCATGCGAAGTTGGAAATGAAATGTAGAAGTTCTATGTTTCGTGTCCTATGCGAAACACAAAGCAAACCACCAACTAACATTTACTTGGGACAACATATTTCACTTTTCTGTTGTAGTCAGCGAGACACAAGGCAACAAAACTCAAACCAAATTTCACCCTTGGTCCTTATGTTCATCAAGCTACTAGTAACCTAAATAGGACAAGCTACAACACTTCTTTTTGACTTCACTTTCGTGTGAGAATAACCCAAGACAAACACAAAGACTACTAGCTCAAGCCACTCTATGTTAATATTATAACTCAAATTAGCATGCATGTGTAGAAGAAGTTGTGACCCCATCACCCTTTGCGTATCACCCCAACCCAAAAACACAAACATAAAATACTCACCTAGGCATATTAGCATGCATGCATGTGAAAGAGACAAGTACAAAGAACTAGTCACCCTAACTACATATTATATTTGCCTAAACCCATTGACTCCTTTTGACTTCTTTATCCAATGGTTCCCATGTTTCTTGTGATTAGACTTGACCAAGGCATGCCCATTTTGCTACTGCCAAAAGCGATCATGATCAAGAACACAAGACACGCCATCTTCCTTGCCTTGGGACATGAAGAACACTGATAAAATATTATGGAAACTATACTTATTTCTCCTATATAAGCACACATCCAAGACACTAAAGTAACCTTACATTCTAACTCACTTAAACTACTCTCTCACATATCACAACTTTCATCTCTCACTCTCACTATTAAAACATAACGCCCACTGTGGTATCGAGGAGAAGCAAAAGAAGAAGACGGGAAATAAGTTAGAAAACTTGGGTAAACACTTAGACGAGTAGCATTATAAGGAGAACACGGGATCTCGAGTTCAAACCATCTTCTTGTCATTTCATCCCCACTCTTTACGAGTGTAGTAAGTCCAACTAAGCTCATTTTACTTTCACTATTTTCGTTTAGCTCACATGCAAATAAAACATGTTATATGTTAAACGGTCAACACACCATAATCACATCTCGACACATACTCCTTGCTAAGTCCATGTTAGAAATGTGTTTATTGCATCAATATAAGTGATAACTCCATGAGGAAGAAGTAGAAATGGCAACAAAATGAAACCATGCATGCCACGACAAATTCAACAAAGATGTATACAAAGAATATAACACGTAAACACTACACCTTATGTAATATGTTACGTAGGAATAAAACACAAAACTAGCACTAGCACAGTTGGTTAGGAGCTTGTGGGTTTAGGCGAGAGGTCCATGGTTCGAAACCCTCTTATGGCACATTTTTCCTCCCTTTTTATTTTGCAACTATCACCTATTGACAAATTTAACCCCTCAATTTCAAATAACTATTTAACTAATGTGAAACTTGGTTCTAAAGATGTAAAATCCAACTTCTGAAAATATCTTGCAAAAACCGTTTTCACGAGGGACTAAAAGCGACAATTCTGGAAACTTTAAGCATGAGATATTTTTGGGTACAAATTGCCCTTTTTCCAAAATATAAGGGCCAAACTCGTACATTTTATAACTTGAGGGTAAAAAGTGTAATTTTAGAAAAATGTTTAGAAAACTTATAAACTTATAGTGACTTTATAAAAACGATTATTTTGACGACCTAAAGTTATAACGAGAATTATTTCGTCGATATCTAATTAAACCTATATATCTTTATAAGTATATAGATATATGAAACCGTTATAAATTATCGACACATCTTAAAGTAAACAAACTAAACTTTTGACAACACCGTCATATTTATAAATCTACGCTCATACCACTCTACTGAATTATATATTCAAAGCTCTATCATTTTAGTCGTAAACCAAACGTATATCATTATTCTGAGACTTGCCATATTATATTTAGGTTTCTTGTTGAAGCCATTACCTTTGCGTACTTGATATTATCATACTTTGCCTGCTGAATCATCAAGGTGACTTCATAGCCCCACTTTTACTCTTTAAACTGTTTTATAAACTCCTTGGGGAGAATACATGCTACTACGCTTTTATGATCACAATTACTTGAAAACTGCTTATTTCTCTTGATATTATGACTCGCCTAAGTTGTTTGCCAAAGTCCCCACATCATGAACCATTAATCACTTGCGAGTGAACGCAAATATCGTGGATAGTACTATGGGAACCGACGACCCGACTTGGTTATCGGAAATAACCGGGCGCACTATATTGGTATCTCTATGTAATTGGCTATTACATCTCGTAGGGCAAATTTATTTACTTACACCAAGAATTTAGGTGTATGCGCTTAGTTTGGTGTCATGAGCTTAGTGAAATAATATCAACTATCTTTTATGGGCGATAACAACGTAGCCCATGTTTTATCTTAAACTTGAAAATCTTGTGATCAATCGCTTATTTACTAAACCTATGAATTCACTCAACCATTGTGTTGACTTTTAGCATGTATTTTCGTGGATGAAAAGGCGATAGCTAACTCGAGGCGCTTGGCATTGGCATGGCATGGTCATAGATGACTGATTTACAAATGGGGACCACATTTTATTAATGGGTCATTTTCCGCAACAATTCAACTTTTGTAAACTTTGTTTTACTACAATAAATGAAATATTTTTACTAAAAGCTATTATTTTCACTTGTGTTATGATCCAACTATGTAGCATCCCAAAACCTTTTCTTCCGCGCAAACCATTTTTGAGGGTGTTACAGACAAGCATCGAGCCAGTGTTATAGAGAACTAGGTATTTTCAAACCTAGACTATAACCACTTTACAAAACTTAACCCTATGACCGACACACGCCCGCCCGCCAAGTCGATTGCCTCACTTTTGACTCGTTGAAGTCATCTTTGATAAGATATGTGTTTTATTACTGAAAACTTAGTCTCACTATTAGATATGATTACTTTACTTATACGTATGTTTACGTACCACTGCACTACGCCTTCTCCCCCACATAAATTGAATAATTGTTCAACCTTTCATAATAAACTTTAAAGCATTAGAACATGTTACTAGTATAACTAAGCTAAGCATTGCAAGATTCATTGAACCTCGGTGAATATAGCCCCGATCACCTATATTCACCTGTGACGGTGAGACATAGCCCGATCACCTATGTCCACTCGAGGTGAATGTTGCAACATCGAAAGTAGTTATAATAGTGGTATGTCCACTGACCTCTAATTGACTTCTAAAAATGGTAAAATTTTCATGTGTGTTCATTATAAGAGTTGTAAAGGTTTTACTCCTACACATCACACACTGATGTCACAACATTTTCTCACTACGATACTTTTCTCCTAAGTGGAACGCCCTTCTCATTACTACACTCTAAACTAACCATTTTACACCACTACCTTACGCCTCTGCGTCTACATCTTACTAGCAACGTGCATGGAGATTTGCATGGCAGATGATGCACACTACCACTTCGTGCAAGGACACCACAGTAATCCATGTTGAGATGGACCACTTTACACCACCACTTCGCGCCCTCCGTGCCCCGTTATGTATGAGAATTGCTGAACAGATAATACATAACCAAAACATTGCGTAATGCGAGTTAATGATTATAAGTACCATTTAGACTTGCTTAGCACATTACGCGCGACTAACTAAATTTTATTTACCGCACGACATTACTCTATGTCTAAATTATATTTTTAGGTCACTACTATACCATGTCTTCTGTATCCTATTTCATCGACATATCGTCTTCGTTACTGGATCATTAAACCTTTATTACTGGATCATTGCAACCCACGTCTTCATAACCCCACCCTATCATTATTCCCTCATACGTTGAGATTGAAATTGTCTCGTCATCCATTGCGGTAACAACGTCACCTCTACCTCAAAACTCGTACCTAATCGATGAACTGGATTACATCCCTAGCCATTCTAGGAACAACACACCTCGACATCTACAAAGGGAATCCCTCGGTAAACATAAACGATAAACGAACGACTAAATCGATCTAAAAGCATAGCAAGAAGTTAACTTGCAACTCAAGCCACTTTTTCTGGGAACGGATCCCTAATCTTCCACTCATCCCTTTTGTGGAAACGTAGAGGGGGGGGGGGTGAATACGTTACCGTTTAAAAACTTTAGATCTTTAGTATCAAATCGCTTATGAAGCTTGTTATAATATGAAAGTACCAATTATTGTTTGTGACTAATATAAAGCATGGTAAACAAAGTTGTCACACAATCATGAACATCAAACCACATCACAAACAATAGTATAGTGCAAGTATAAAAGTAAAGAGATAAAGAAAGGAAAGTGCAAACCGAACACGAGGATTTATAGTGGCTTCTGGTCACGGATCTCCTTTCCGCCTACTCCACTCCCCTAGTACCCAACTCGAGAGTTACTTCACTAAATCAACAAGCTCCTTCTCAAGGAGAAAACCTTACAATCGTCGCTACACTTTTTCCCAGACAAAGCTAAATACCGGGTTCTAGTTCGAGGTAGAACCAACCTAACGTCGCTTATACAATATTTCCGACACTAAGCTAGATGTCGAGTTCTTTTACAAGGGTACAACCACTCCCAATATGTTTTATGGCCCAACATAATAAACCTTGTGTTTTATGGCACAAACACATAAACCATCTAATCTAGTTTGGTAAAAGTGTTGTTATGATGCAATGATGTTTACACTAATGATCCATGACACAAATGTCTAATGGATATGAATAACTACTTCTAAATGAACTTCCATTGATAGGAAGCCTTCATGATGAAGATCACAAGTTCCCTAAACTTCTTGTGATAGATCTTCAACTTGTGGTGAGTGGGGATGGCTAGATCTCCAAGATTTCCTTGGTTGATCAAAGAGTATGCTTACAACAAAGATGAATGTTAGAAGCATTATGATCATGATCATTAGGGTGTTTAATGTGTGTTACTACATTGTTAATGATTGATCTAAATGTATGCAAGAAGGTGGAGAAGATGTGCTTTGAAGTGGTGAAGCAATGGGAAAACAATGGGCTTTATTTATAGCCAAAAGTGGATGGGAGCGCGATGACGGGACCACGGACCCCAAAGGGTTCCGTCCTTTATACAATTTGGTGCCGTGGTACCGACATAAAATCTAAAAATCTTTCTTCAAATCTTTCCAAGATATTAACAAATCTTACTAAGATCACATTTGATATATTGAGTGTCAATCTAACCAAAATATTCAAGTGATCTTCCAAGGATTTCAAAGATGATGCATGACATGATGTAACATGTATTTCCATTTTAGATTAAAGGTTTATCAAAGTAAACTTGTAAAATGTATTATGTAACTAGTTGATAAAATGTCTAGTTACCTTTTGAAATACTTGTGAATGCAAATGTAAAATGAGGTTCGAAATAGAATGGTTAACCTATTAAAATACTTAGTGACTCTAAACGTATTTTAAACATTCTAAATGATTTGTTAATGGGTTTGATCATAATGCCACATAACAAACATGTACGAACCTGTGTTGTAACATACGAGGACTTGAGACATCGAGAGGTGTTGAATGTATGTTGAGACAATGTAATTACAAGTAACTTGTACATTTCGTTATGTATTACAAGTTACATGTTTGTCATCAATCAAAACAAACGAGGCCAGATAGATTAAATATCGTAATATTTGCACTAACAATCTCCCCTTTTTGATGATGACAAATATATGTAAACGTAATAGAAAGTAAAATGTAAAGGTTACTTGTATCCTTACTACTTTTACATTACCTTCTCCGCTTACACTCTTCTCCCCTTTGTCGAAACAAAAAGGCGTGTCCTTGAGTTTAACTTCATTTCTCCCCAAAAGGCGAGCTTGCATCATCCCTAGTGAAGTTAAATCGTCTACTTCAATCCGTTCCTTGTTAGGTAGCGGATCCATGGATCAAATTAAGAGGCTTAACCTACATCAAGGTTAGTTTTATGCAACAAAATTATGAGAAATATATGAAAAGAAAATGCATAGCAATATTAGCCTATTTTCTCCACTTTTATCGAAGCACAAATGCTTGTTGAAAAGTGAGAATGATGCTAAATGCGTGCATGCTCCCCTCGACGGTCGCTCCCCTTGTTTGAGGTGTCGGGGTATAATTAAAACCTACAAAACAAATATTAGTGCAAAACTATATTCGTCATTGACGAGTAAGTGATATACAACAAAGTGTATATAAGATGCACTCAAGAATTCTTGACGGAAGCTCCCTTGCTCTAGGGCGTCAAGATGAACCTTCAAAATAAATATTAGTATAATAGAAGCTTTGTCTTTAGACAAATATGTCATATACAACCAAGTGTATAGGCGATGCAATATGAGTGCTTAAAGGACATTCCTCCTTGTTCTATGGTGTCAAGAAGCACCTAAAATAAGAAAAATAATTGATCCAAACTTCATCTTTAGATGAGTAAATTATATACAATCAAGTGTATATGATGATGAACCTACAATGAAAACATTAGTGCAATATATTTCATCTTTTTCACAAAGAAAAATAAGATGTATATATGTGATAAATGATATAATCAAAGATCTCATGAAGTGTAGTCTCCTAATTACAATCATAAGAAAAGTGAGAATAAAATGTGATAAAAAAAACTACAAAATAGTTCCTAGAAAGAAGATATGAAGTTTCCCACCGGTGTGCCACTAGTGGTGCTAGTGTTGGTGTCGGTTTACTTGTAGGAATCATGTGGTGATGGTAGATGACTCGAGATTTACAAAGTAAGTTTTCACTAATCCATGATGGTGATGATTTAGTGAAAGTGGTGATGGAAGGTGGTGGTGATTAGGTAGGAAGCTATTAAGGAGTTAGAAACTCATATGTATAGCAAATATAAAAATATGGACTCATGCAATCCTTTCGTCATGTCAAGTGACCAAAGCTAAGAAAAAATATGAATGGACATTGCATTTCAATGATGCATAAGGGTTATGATTTGAATAATTTATTGATGCCAACAACCTATTGTTTTGAGCAAGTTCTCATATGCTTTAACCCAAGAGTAATCAATAATGTGTTCTATCTAAAAGTGATAACATGAAGATAAATTCGCTCATCGATTGACACTAATTATAAAATGACCTATTCTAGGTGACAATGGGAAAGGTAGTATTAGCATGGTTTTGACCGACATGGATGATTATCACTTTGAAAAGAAGTGAAGACAATATGGAAAATACTAATAATAATAATGAGTACCTATATGAAGATGAGAATGACATCATATAAGTGAGAGTTGGATGGACCAACGTGTTGGAAATGGTCATTTTGATTAATATATCGTTTGCACCGACAAGGACATGCATGATAAGCGAGAAAGGATAAGATCCTATGATGGTGTTCTAGATAGTGAAGTTGTAAGGTGCTAGTTTAAGGAAAATCTTATATGTGGAGATGAAGACGTTTTGTAAAACACATGATGCGTTTTCACTGATGAGATATTGATGCGAAAAGGTTGAACTAGTTGTGGTTTCATGAACCGCTTTAGCTAAGTGGTGTTTACCTATGTGTTGGTATTGTAGAGTCTAAGAGACATAAAATTTGATGTAAGACAATTATGTGAATGAATTTCTCTCCCCCTTAATTGGTGGACATCCAACATAATGTGTAATGTATCAAATAAGGAATGACAACAAAGTATTTAGGAGGTTATTTGGTATTAACGAAAGAGGTGAGCTTAGTGATGTTTTACTAGATGATGGTTAGCATACAATGAACTTCATCCTTAAAGTCACGTACCTCTTCTCGATTAATACGAGATGATCGTATAATGAGGCATGTGGATTTCTAATAGGAAGTGAAGATGATTAGAGTATTGTTATAACTAAATAATGATGGAGATGATTTTGGAAAGCGGAAGCAAAATGAGATTTGGAAAGAGGTCATTGAAAGACAAAATGCAAAGCCAACCTCTAGAACTTAATTCTATATGCTTTTAAACTATATGCAAGTGTAGGGTCCCATAAAGCATATTACTAATCTACGTAGCAATAAAAGGGATTATGCAAAATGAGCATATAAAGTTAGAACCAAGTGAGATAACAAATAATTTGTTATCAACCTACAAAACAAATTTGTTAGTGACAAAATATGTTAACATGATATAAATCAAATGATAACATATGATATAAGCAAAAACAACACATTGCACTTAGTAGACAAGAAATCACCACACAAGATAGCATCAAAACAATCATAATATGCAAGAATACGACTTTATTCAAGACATTTCATTATGAGATTGTTTTGTCATTAGACTTAGACACTTAAGCATACTTGGATATACAATAATCTATGTGATTAATTTGTAAGATAAAAAGGCTTCTAAAAGTTAGTCATACCAAAAGCACTTTGACAGATTATATGTGTATACGTAGCAAACAAATAGTGTGACAAGAAGCAAAAGAAACAAGATGAAAGATTCATGCAAGCCATGTTCAAGACATAACAATTTGGAGCATGTATCATTTGGATCGTACTACACATAGATGTAATGAATGCCAACTAATAGCTTTCAAACACAAATATATCATATCAAAATTATCACGTATCAAAATAGCATATTATGAGTTCATAAGTAACATGTTAATCATGCTAAAAATAATTCAAAAGTAAGTATCATGCAAATAAAGTTTAGGTTTAAACGTTTAGTAGCATGAAACAACAATACAAGCATTCTAAAGATAAAACCGTACTAAGGTTTACACATTTGACTTGTTATCAAACACTAAGATAATGTCAAATCAACTTATCGTATCAAACAAGAACATGTAATCAACACATGTAAGTGCAATGCAATTGGTTTTAAAAGAAAAATCATATATACTACTTGTTTGATTAGTATTCCTAAGGCGAGGAAAACTATCAATGTTTTAACACTTACTTTAGGCAAGTATAGGAAAACAGATTTTTCAAGTTGTAGAATGAATATGAGACTATTACTAGCGGTGCTCAATTAAGGCTAAACACGACCATTTTACGGTGATTCCACATACCCAACTTCTCTCCAGAAGCAATTCAACCGTTAGGTCAAATTGAGTTTCTAGTGCAATAGATTCTCCAAGAATCATTCTCATGTTAGAAAGATGGAACTCCTACTTTTGCCTATTAAAGTGTATAAAGATGATAGTTTACCAATACTTGGCTTAATGTGACACAACTAATATGCAATATAACTAAGGAGATGAATATGTCATGTTATACACATGAATTTTAACAATGGTGTGTTTGATAAACAATGTGTTTTAATCTTGTGTTTAGAATTGAAAGTTGTTCAAATTACACAGCTAATTGTATGATCTAATGGATGACATCTTGAGCTTTAAATGTGAATTGATCATCTAAGACTAGATAATGGAATATGTTAAACTAAGAACGTTCTCAAGAAAGCTATTTGGAACATTATTTAACAAGAATCTAAGTGAGGTTACCAACTTCAATAGATCTTGTGTATGCTCTAAAATTGTGTAGTTTTAACCTTGGATGTGCGCTCGGTTTGAGCAAGGTTAGGTTATGATGTACGCTTGAAAGGAAATAGATACAAATAGTATCTTTCAACAAATGAGATTATCCCATGGGATAAAGTTGTCATGCTTATGAAAACAAGTATGACAAGATGAATTGAATATGCTAGTTCACAGAACTTGTAGATGTTTGTTTCAAGATCATTTAGCTAATGAGGTGTAATGAAATCTCTTGTAACACAACTATTTATGTCGCAAGAGTGATGCATAGGATATACAATATCCTTTTAACAAAATGAAAGCTTAACGCATGAATCTTAGTCATAATGTTCTTCAAAACATCATGTTTTCCTAAATGAAGATATAAGCCAAAGTGTTTGAATCGGATAGTCCCATATAAATAAACTTGGTCTCAAGATTATATTCACTAGATGATGACAAGAGGAATTCACTCTAGTTTCTTATGTATACTCCTCAAGAGTCATTGTTGCTTGGGGTGTATGATGTTGGCTTTGAGATTGCATTTTAACATATGTTGTTAAAATGTTGATTTAAGTTTAATCAAATTTATGCGAAGTTTAACGACAAAGTATTACTAATACTTTGATTATTTGTGAAGGTAGTACTACTTATACCTAGAGGAAATTGACAACAATTACCAAGAGCACCATGCTTATTTGATAGTTGAGGTTCTAGCCATAATGAATTATCTAAGTCCTTATATGTGGGAAAGGATGGTTGAGTTTGTTCAAGCGTGCATTTGATTCATACAAGTGTTGGACACAAGGGCTTTTTGAGCAATACACTCAACGAATTCAAATGATGGCAAGGATGGTGGATTGGTTGATCTAGGTGGTAGGTCTTCTAGTGTGTCTAAATAAGGATGTGGTGATGTAGGGGTTTGTTGTGCTATGGGAGTACTTAGGTTGATTATTTGTCCACAGATGTTGAACAAAAAGTATGGATACTAATTATTATGGTTCATTGGTTACTACAACTAGCGGGTGAAGTGCTTGAAGTTTTGGTTATGTCTATGAAGCTTAGGGGCTGAGGTATAGGTTCATCTTGAAAGGGCATGTTTGATTTAAAGTATACTCTTGGAAGTTCATGAGTAATACGGTTAATAGTGCCAAAAGATGGAAGAGGGATAGTAGGTGTCAAAGAGGGATAAGTGGCACCGTGGGTTGTTTGTTTTGGATAAGTGTTTCAACATGTGTTGTTAAAATACTTGGGTGTTGATTTTTCGGATATGACTTTTAATGACTACAATCGTAAGTCGCATATACTTGAATATTTGGATGAAATACTTAAGTTGTCAATCCTAATTTGTTGAGGTTATAAAGCTTAGATTGAACTCAAGGATAACAAGACTTGATAATATGTATTTAACATATGTGTGAGTTATGACTCGATGTAAATACTTATTGTCTTGAAGGATGACACATTATTTTCATGTTAACCGGTGAGGCAATACATGTAGATACAAAACAATATCTATAGTCATATGTTAGACTTGTGTATGATATCTTTGCAAATAATGAGTCCAGTTTATTAGTCTCGGTAAGTCATCTAAGTCATCCATAAGCGGGTGAGGAGATGTTGGTGGTGTTGCACAAAGTTTGATAGGAACAAGCTTTGGAGACTTTGGTAGTGAAGTTGTTTTGGATGATGGTGGGTGATTTTGGTGGTGGAGTTGGAGTACTCAAGTTTAGAAAGTTCACATCTTGAATGGGTGATGAGATGTTGAGGGTAATGAGTCCGAGGATGAAGAGCTCAAGTTTATGAAGCAACAAGATCGAATGCTAATCCTAGTGGTTTTCTTAAGTGGCTTATTTGAGGTTAAGGATTTAGTCATTTTGATTTTACTTTAAGAATGCTAAGCTTGAGGAAAAGTAACGAAGAAGGTGTGAAAATGATCATCTTGAATGTGTTGATTTATGGAACTAAGTATTCATGGATTTGATGTTAATCCATACAAAGATGGTAGTTTCTAATGAGATGGAAGTGTCTAAAATCATGTCAAACATCCTAAGTTAATCCATTGAGGATGTGTTGAGTGAGGTATGAAAGATATGCATTAACAACTATCCTAGAAACGAAGTTTGGTAAATTAGATTACGGATTTAGTAAAATTCAATAACTTACACCGTAGGATTCACGGCACCATTTCTTTACACGTACCGAACCCTTAAATTGGTGCCGCTTTGGTCCGCCTGCATGTGCATGGCGGTATTAAAATAAATAACGAGCCGGTACCAACATTTTGGTGCCGTCGATCCGTGACATCGAAAAGTTCACGCACCCATTTTTAGGTGTCGGGAGTTTTCCGAAACCCGAAATTTTGCTTAAAACATGTGACATTAATTACTTCTAGTTAGGAAAAGTCGATACCACATATACAAATATATTGGAGCATAGACTTTGACCATACTAACGATTTCACATAAAAGTGAAAATGGGTAAAATTGATAACACACTTGTGCTATCCACCGCATAAACCGGTTAGCATACAACATTGTTTTAAGTCATATTATCATCCTACAAAGTAAAAACAAATAAATTACATCATACAACATTGTTTTTGTCCTTGTACCAAACACTCTCTTAACACCTTCATTTTTCAAAGTACTTGACTAATTTACTTAGTACTCATTGCTAAGTGAGTTATGACATTTCATAAGTTATGCGAGATGTTAGTAACCTATGCAAACGAAGTGATCTAATTCTCAAGCGATGGTAAAATAATTTTCCAACTTAGTGCACAAAATCTAGCAAATAACCTATTGTGCATAAACAAGAAATCGTCAAACAAGTGAATAAATAACATGGCAAGATTGACACTTATATTATGCAAACAAACAAGTGTAAACAACAATTTGAAAAATAAGCAAGCAACATATATGCAAACAACATAAACAAGTGGTCATTTAGCATATCATAACAAGAAAGACACTTTTCGTCATTTTACGTTTAAATATGACGATGTATACCAAGCTTGATTAGTTTCCTTTAAACATATTACCAAATTATTTAGTTTCAAAGGAAGTTGTATCAAAGTTCTAAGAATACCAACTTAAATTGCTTGATTCAAAATTTTGAGTTTTTATGTTAAAGCGAAACTCAATATTTTAGACATACGGTAGTATTTGGTCTATTTCACTTATTTAAAATTAGACTCAGGCCATGAGAGTATTTTTAAATGAAAGTAGACTCAATTCCTTTAAAATGACAGTGGCTCGACTCGCACGGACTTACGGTTAATTAGTTATGATTTTTGAAGTTGCCCAAAACCGTGATATCATGTACATACGGATTCCACGGAACCAAATAAAGGGATCCGCCTTTATAAGATTTGGTGCCGTGGTCCTCAGAGATGATTCACCAAAACTAGTATTTGACATAGAGAAAACGTTAATGCGACTTACTAGATTTCATAGTAAACATATAATACACATATTTAGCAATATATCTACTTATGTAACTTATCTTAAACATTTACGAGGGTGATTTTTCAACTAGATTTATAGTTATCCCAAACACTTTTTAAAATCATATTTCTTCAGTAAATTTTCTATGAGCACACAATACAATACTTACTAGTTCTTTCAACAAACTTTTTTTTTTTTTTTTTTTTTTTTTTTTTTTTTTTTTAAGAAAACCTTCAAGCTTGTATACAAAGTTACATTTAACAACAAAATTTCTAAGTATAACAAGCAAAGCATTTTCATATTATTTTTCGCTTCAATGGTAATTTGATACATGGATCGTACTCTATTTTAAAAACCATTTGTTTTGAAAATCGAGCTACGTGGCTCGTACCAATTGTGGAAACGTGGGGGGGGTGAATACGTTACTGGTTAAAAACTTTAGATCTTTAGTATCAAATCGCTTATGAAGCTTGTTATAATATGAAAGTACCAATTATTGTTTGTGACTAATATAAAGCATGGTAAACAAAGTTGTCACACAATCATGAACATCAAACCACATCACAAACAATAGTATAGTGCAAGTATAAAAGTAAAGAGATAAAGAAAGGAAAGTGCAAACCGAACACGAGGATTTATAGTGGTTCGGTCACGGATCTCCTTTCCGCCTACTCCACTCCCCCGAGTACCCAACTCGAGAGTTACTTCACTAAATCAACAAGCTCCCTTATCGTGGAGAAAACCTTACAATCGTCACTACACTTTTCCTGACAAAGCTAAATACGGGTTTTAGTTCGAGGTAGAACCAACCTAACGTCGCTTATACAATATTTCCGACACTAAGCTAGATGTCGAGTTCTTTTACAAGGGTACAACCACTCCCAATATGTTTTATGGCCCAACATAATAAACCTTGTGTTTTATGGCACAAACACATAAACCATCTAATCTAGTTTGGTGAAAGTGTTGTTATGATGCAATGATGTTTACACTAATGATCCATGACACAAATGTCTAATGGATATGAATAACTACTTCTAAATGAACTTCCATTGATAGGAAGCCTTCATGATGAAGATCACAAGTTCCCTAAACT
Source organism: Chrysanthemum lavandulifolium (assembly GCA_022545495.1). Taxonomy (NCBI): domain Eukaryota; kingdom Viridiplantae; phylum Streptophyta; class Magnoliopsida; order Asterales; family Asteraceae; genus Chrysanthemum; species Chrysanthemum lavandulifolium. The sequence continues at coordinate 160,793,142 of CM040245.1, read as the reverse complement.
TCTTGTGATAGATCTTCAACTTTTGGTGAGTGGGATGGCTAGATCTCCAAGATTTCCTTGGTTGATCAAAGAGTATGCTTACAACAAAGATGAATGTTAGAAGCATTATGATCATGATCATTAGGTGTTTAATGTGTGTTACTACATTGTTAATGATTGATCTAAATGTATGCAAGAAGGTGGAGAAGATGTGCTTTGAAGTGGTGAAGCAATGGGAAAACAATGGGCTTCTATTTATAGCGAAAGTGGACGGGGCGTCCACGGACCACGGACCCATTTAAAAGGGTTCCGTCCTTTATACAATTTGGTGCCGTGGTACCGACATAAAATCTAAAAATCTTTCTTCAAATCTTTCCAAGATATTACTAAATCTTAATAAGATCACATTTGATATATTGAGTGTCAATCTAACCAAAATATTCAAGTGATCTTCCAAGGATTTCAAAGATGATGCATGACATGATGTAACATGTATTTCCATTTTAGATTAAAGGTTTATCAAAGTAAACTTGTAAAATGTATTATGTAACTAGTTGATAAAATGTCTAGTTACCTTTTGAAATACTTGTGAATGCAAAATGTAAAATGAGGTTCGAAATAGAATGGTTAACCTATTAAAATACTTAGTGACTCTAAACGTATTTTAAACATTCTAAATGATTTGTTAATGGGTTTGATCATAATGCCACATAACAAACATGTACGAACCGTGTTGTAACATACGAGGACTTGAGACATCGAGAGGTGTTGAATGTATGTTGAGACAAATGTAATTACAAGTAACTTGTACATTTTACGTTATGTATTACAAGTTACATGTTTGTCATCAATCAAAACAAACGAGACTGTATAGATTAAATATCGTAATATTTGCACTAACACCTTTGAAACACCAATTGTCTGTCCTGTTACACTCTTATGAAATAATAAACTTCGTCATTATCTAACGCAAACTGCTTTCAAATATTTTACTGACCATTTCACGGTCATTTCTCCAAAAAGTCTTACTATTGTGTCATTAAACCAAAAATCTACGATTTTACTAATACTTTATAAACAATGACCTTACTAATGCTTTGCAAACTATTTTCTCATAGTGTGATAAACCGATTAATTACTACTTTATGAAACAACAAACAATTGCAATAGCAAGTTATAAACTATATTACAAATTTTTTTTTCCTGCAAGTTATATCACGGTCTTATAAGCTATTTTTACCCTTTTAGTGAGCTGTTCTAGCCAATGTCTGATTTAAAACCATAAAACTTGGTACTTCTACCTCACAAACTATTCGCTTTTACTTTACTGACTATCTTATTACCAAACCATCTTGATATTAATTGAACTACAAAATCTTCTATCATTTGACAAACAATAAATTATTTTCTTATACGCTATTTTACAAATCATTTCACGAGTTATTTTATAACTCGAATTATGTCTTACCAAAATATTTCACTACCATTAATAAACCGTTTTCTATTACTTTATGAGTTGTTTTAAAAAATCACCTTACCAAATTGTTGCCTCAATACCAAACCACATACTACGATTGATCATAATAAAAGTATTTTCTTCTTACTCAATAAAGTAGTTATACAAACCTTTTCATAAACTTTATCGCAATTCCCTTATAAACTATTTACTCTCTTGAAAAACTTTAAAGGATAATCGATATTTTCTTTGGAAAATAAACCAAATTTTCGGAGTAAAGATAAACGCTTTGTTTTGAAAACAATAATGAGAAATGCTAAGAAGCAAAACTAATTCGTCATCTACAAAAGCTAAGTTATTTGAAACTATTTGAAATTTCGAAAACAAATTTTGAAATTGTTTGAAAACCTCAACTTGGAACCGATTCCATGTTGTCGCTTAAAACCTTATTTAACAAGTTTTCACCTCAAAAAGCTAAATTTCGCAACTTTCTTTACATACATCAAGTTCTCCTTGAAATTTTAAAGACTCTATATTTTCTTACATATATACCATTCAAATTCGAGAAGCACAATCTTAACAACTAAATCCACCCATACGCGTTATAACTTTTGGAAACATACATACCCCACCACATCTTCTTCTATGACGTTTTCACCTTGATGACTTTTTCTTTAAATAACAATTGTGTCAACAATGAAACGCGTGGTGACATTTTTCTAAAAATATTTATGCTAATGAGTAAAAAAATAAAATAAAAAAAAATAAAAAAAATTATCTCGTTAAACCTTATCAAAACTTCTTATACTAGAAAACATCAATCGTCGACCAACTGCGAAATTGTTTTATTTGCATCACGATAAAAATTGGTTTTATAGGATCCTTTCGAGGATACAAATCTCTTACCCAATTTTTCATCCCAAGGAAATTGTGCCTCTTGAAATATTCTTTTATTCGAATAAATTTATCCACCTCACGTTTGAACAAGACTAGAAAATTTCAAAATTCCTCTTGTCACATAAGCGACTAACACAAACTTAACCTCGAGGACGAGGTTCCCATAAGGGATAGGTACTATAACAACCCGTAAAAATTTCAAAATAAACCTACCAAAACACAAGACACTAGGACACCTAAAGACTAGCTAGAAATAAACAAATTCCTAAACCAAGTTGACCATCTTCGATGTGACAAAGCTTACATACCCTTAAGACTTAAACCAATGCACTTGTTACACAAAATATACTACATAAAATAAAACTTTTGCTTTAACCCCTTCCTATTTGATTTTCGGCAACTACACAACCTAGCATGGAAACACACTTTTGTATTTTACAATAATTAAACACCATGCACCTCACCTAGGTAACTTAAATTGTGGTTTTGAACTTGATCTCTCATTTGTCACCCCACACATACTCTTTATATATTTTAGTCCTAGCTAGCGATAGAAGTCTTATTTTATTAAGAAGACCATGCTATCCTTGCCATCTCTTTCTTTCTTTTTTCACCAACATACAAAGCAAACAAGACACATTTTGTTTTCTTTATTCCATAGCATGTTAATAGATCATTAAATAAATATAAAACCCATGACTTGTCTTGTTACATTGGAAACCATGAGTTACAAATTTAATATTGCCTAAACCATGCAAGTTCACGTTCTTTCTTTTTGCTTTATGCAAAATCGAGCAAGCTAAGGCTAAGACCATTTTTATCTCAAATAACCATGCTTAGTCAAATACACTTTGATCAAAAGCTTCACTAACCATTATGTAATATGTCTTCAAATGGCAAACTTTGAAGTGACCCTCCCTTTTTCGAGAAATTAACCACACAATTATCAAAGGTAAACCTTGATTAACGATAACCACATGATATTTTTCTTTTGAAATAACTTTCGACACGCCCTCATGTGGCATAACTTACGAAGAATTCAAACTCGACAAGAAACGAATATATATTCTTATTACATAAAATAAATATATAATAAACTTTTATATATTTTATATTTTTTCTACGGTCTCTAAGCCCAACACTACCCGACCTCTATTCTTTGTCTTTGGGCTCCGCCTTAACGCAAGCCAACCCAACACCCTTTGTTTTTCGTTGGGCCTAACCTTTTATTTCTCAAAACCAAGTGCACCCTCTTCATGTTTTGTAATGTGATCAAGAAACAATTCAAACAAAAACGCAACACTTCCCATTAACTTTTGGTCCATATACATGCATGCGTGAAGTTGGAAATGAAATGTAGAAGTTCTATGTTTCTGTGTCCTATGCGAAACACAAAGCAAACCACCAACTAACATTTACTTGGGACAACATATTTCACTTTTCTGTTGTAGTCAGCGAGACACAAGGCAACAAAACTCAAACCAAATTTCACCCTTGGTCCTTATGTTCATCAAGCTACTAGTAACCTAAATAGGACAAGCTACAAAACTTCTTTTTGACTTCACTTTCGTGTGAGAATAACCCAAGACAAACACAAAGACTACTAGCTCAAGCCACTCTATGTTAATATTATAACTCAAATTAGCATGCATGTGTAGATGAAGTTGTGACCCTTCACCCTGCATGTATCACCCCAACCCAAAACACAAACATAAAATACTCACCTAGGCATATTAGCATGCATGCATGTGAAAGAGACAAGTACAAAGAACTAGTCACCCTAACTACATATTATATTTGCCTAAACCCATTGACTCCTTTTGACTTCTTTATCCAATGGTTCCCATGTTTCTTGTGATTAGACTTGACCAAGGCATGCCCATTTTGCTACTGCCAAAAGCGATCATGATCAAGAACACAAGACACGCCATCTTCCTTGCCTTGGGACATGAAGAACACTAATAAAATATTATGGAAACTATACTTATTTCTCCTATATAAGCACACATCCAAGACATTAAAGTAACCTTACATTCTAACTCACTTAAACTACTCTCTCACATATCACAACTTTCATCTCTCACTCACTATTAAAACATAACGCCTAATTGTGGTATCGAGGAGAAGCAAAGAAGAAGACGGAAATAAGTTAGAAAACTTGGGTAAACACTTGACGAGTAGCATTATAAGGAGAACACGGGATCTCGAGTTCAAACCATCTTCTTGTCATTTCATCCCCACTCTTACGAGTGTAGTAAGTCCAACTAAGCTCATTTTACTTTCACTCTTTCGCTTAGCTCACATGCAAATAAAACATGTTATATGTTAAACGGTCAACACACCATAATCACATCTCGACACATACTCCTTGCTAAGTCCATGTTAGAAATGTGTTTATTGCATCAATATAAGTGATAACTCCATTAGGAAGAAGTAGAAATGGCAACAAATGAAACCATGCATGCCACGACAAATTCAACAAAGATGTATACAAAGAATATAACACGTAAACACTACACCTTATGTAATATGTTACGTAGGAATAAAACACAAAACTAGCACTAACACAGTTGGTTAGAGCTTGTGGGTTTAGGCGAGAGGTCCATGGTTGAAACCTCTTATGGCACATTTTTCCTCCCTTTTATTTTGCAACTATCACCTATTGACAAATTTAACCCCTCAATTTCAAATAACTATTTAACTAATGTGAAACTTGGTTCTAAAGATGTAAAATCCAACTTCTGAAAATATCTTGCAAAAACCGTTTTCACGAGGGACTAAAAGCGACAATTCTGGAAACTTTAAGCATGAGATATTTTTGGGTACAAATTGCCCTTTTTCCAAAATATAAGGGCCAAACTCGTACATTTTATAACTTGAGGGTAAAAAGTGTAATTTTAGAAAAATGTTTAGAAAACTTATAAACTTATAGTGACTTTATAAAAGCGATTATTTTGACGACCTAAAGTTATAACGAGAATTATTTAAATCGATATCTAATTAAACCTATATATCTTTATAAGTATATAGATATATGAAACCGATTATAAATTATCGACACATCTTAAAGTAAACAAACTAAACTTTTGACAACACCGTCATATTTATAAATCTACGCTCATACCACTCTCCCGAATTATATATTCAAAGCTCTATCATTTTAGTCGTAAACCAAACGATATCATTATTACGAGACTTGCCATATTATATTTAGGTTTCTTGTTGAAGCCATTACCTTTGCGTGCTTGATATTATCATACTTTGCTCGCCGAATCATCAAGGTGAGTTCATAGCCCACTTTTACTCTTTAAACTGCTTTATAAACTCCTTGGGGAGAATACATGCTACTCATCGCTTTTATGATCACAATTGCTTGAAAACTGTTTGTTGTTCTCTTGATATTATGACTCGCCTAAGTTGTTTGCCAAAGTCCCTACATCATGAACCATTAATCACTTGCAGTGAACGCAAATATCGTGGATAGTACTATGGGCCCGACGACCCGACTCTCGGTTATCGAAAATAACCGGCACACTATATTTGTATCTCATGTAATTGGCTATTACATCTCGTAGGGCAATTTTATTTACTTACACCATAATTTAGGTGTATGCGTTAGTTTGGTGTCATGAGCTTAGTGCAATAATATCAACTATCTTTTATGGGCGATAACAACGAGCCCATGGTTTATCTTAAACTTGAAAATCTTGTGATCAACCTTATTTACTAAACCTATGAATTCACTCAACCATTGTGTTGACTTTTAGCATGTATTTTCAGGATGAAAAGGCGATAGCTAACTCTGGAGGCGCTTGGGCATTGGCATGGCATGGTCATAGATGACTCTGATTTACAAATGGGGACCACATTTTATTAATGGGTCATTTTCCGCAACAATTCAACTTTTGTAAACTTTGTTTTACTACAATAAATGAAATATTTTTACTTAAAAAGCTATTATTTTCACTTGTGTTATGATCCAACTGTAGCATCCCAAAACCTTTTCTTCCGCACGAAACCATTTTTGGGTGTTACAAAGATACTTGGATAGATTCTTCAATTGTTTGTAGATCAAAAGAAATCACATCACGTTGAATACTTTGGAAGTCCTCCGATGAAACTTTCCAGTAGTTTCTAGTGGTTCGGTCACGGATCTCTTTCATACCACTCCACTCCCGAGTACCCAGCTCGAGTTACTTCACTAAATCAACAAGCTCCTTCTCGGAGGAAAAACCTTACAATCGTCGCTTACACTTTTTTTCGTGCAAAGCTAAATACGGGTTCTAGTTGAGTAGAACCAACCTAACGTCGCTTATACAATATTTCCGACACTAAGCTAGATGTCGGAGTTCTTTTACAAAGTGCAACCACTCCCAATATGTTTTATGGCCCAACATAATAAACCTTGTGTTTTATAACAAACACATAAACCATCTAATCTAGTTTGGTAAAGTGTTGTTATGATGCAATGATGTTTACACTAATGATCCATGACACAAATGTCTAATGGATATGAATAACTACTTCTAAATGAACTTCCATTGATAGGAAGCCTTCATGATGAAGATCACAGTTCCTAAACTTCTTGATAGATCTTCAACTTGGTGAGTGGGATGGCTAGATCTCCAAGATTTCCTTGGTTGATCAAAAGTATGCTTACAACAAAGATGAATGTTAGCATGATCATGATCATTAGGGTGTTTAATGTGTTACTACATTGTTAATGATTGATCTAAATGTATGCAAGAAGGTGGAGAAGATGTGCTTTAAGTGGTGAAGCAATGGAAAACAATGGGCTATTTATAGCCAAAAGTGGACGAGGCGATCACGGACCGGACCACCAAAAGGGTTCCGTCCTTTATCTAATTTGGTGCCGTGGGTACGACATAAATCTAAAAATCTTTCTTCAAATCTTTCCAAGATATTAACAAATCTTACTAAGATCACATTTGATATATTGTGTCAATCTAACCAAAATATTCAAGTGATCTTCCAAGGATTCAAAGATGATGCATGACATGATGTAACATGTATTTCCATTTTAGATTAAAGGTTTATCAAAGTAAACTTGTAAAATGTATTATGTAACTAGTTGATAAAATGTCTAGTTACCTTTTGAAATACTTGTGAATGCAAAATGTAAAATGAGGTTCGAAATAGAATGGTTAACCTATTAAAATACTTAGTGACTCTAAACGTATTTTAAACATTCTAAATGATTTGTTAATGGGTTTGATCATAATGCCACATAACAAACATGTACGAACCGTGTTGTAACATCGAGGACTTGAGACATCGAGAGGTGTTGAATGTATGTTGAGACAAATGTAATTACAAGTAACTTGTACATTTCGTTATGTATTACAAGTTACATGTTTGTCATCAATCAAAACAAACGAGGCTGTATAGATTAAATATCGTAATATTTGCACTAACAATCTCCCCTTTTTGATGATGACAAATATAACGTAATAGAAAGTAAAATGTAAAGGTTACTTGTATCCTTACTACTTTACATTACCTTCTCCTTTACACTCTTCTCCCCTTTGTCGAAACAAAAGGCGTGTCCTGAGTTCTTCATTTCTCCCAAAAGAGCTTGCATCATCCTAGTGAAGTTAAATCGTCTACTTCAATCCGTTCCTTGTTAGGTAGCGGATCCATGGATCAAATTAAGAGCAACCTACATCAAGGTTAGTTTTATGCAACAAAATTATGAGAAATATATGAAAAGAAAATGCATAGCAATATTAGCCTATTTTCTCCACTTTTATCGGCACAAATGCTTGTTGAAAAGTGAGAATGATGCTAAATCGTGCATGCTCCCCTTGATCGCTCCCCTTGTTTGAGGTGGGGGTATAATTAAAACCTACAAAACAAATATTAGTGCATATATTATCATTGGACGGTAAGTGATATACAACAAAGTGTATATAAGATGCACTCGATAAATTCTTGTGAGCTCCCCTTGCTCTAGGCGTCAAGATGAACCTTCAAAATAAATATTAGTATAATAGAAGCTTTGTCTTTAGACAAATATGTCATATACAACCAAGTGTATAGGCGATGCAATATGAGTGCTTAAGGACATTCCTCCTTGTTCATGGTGTCAAAGCACCTAAAATAAGAAAAATAATTGATCCAAACTTCATCTTTAGATGAGTAAATTATATACAATCAAGTGTATATGATGATGAACCTACAATGAAAACATTAGTGCAATATATTTCATCTTTTTCACAAAGAAAAATAAGATGTATATATGTGATAAATGATATAATCAAAGATCTCATGAAGTGTAGTCTCTAATTACAATCATAAGAAAAGTGAGAATAAAATGTGATAAAAAACTACAAAATAGTTCCTAGAAAGAAGATATGAAGTTTCCACGGTGTGCCACTAGTGGTGCTAGTGTTGGTGTCGGTTTACTTGGAATCATGTGGTGATGGTAGATGACTCGAGATTTACAAAGTAAGTTTTCACTAATCCATGATGGTGATGATTTAGTGAAAGTGGTGATGGAAGGTGGTGGTGATTAGGTAGGAAGCTATTAAGAGTTAGAAACTCATGTATAGCAAATATAAAAATATGGACTCATGCAATCCTTTCGTCATGTCAAGTGACCAAAGCTAAGAAAAAATATGAATGGACATTGCATTTCAATGATGCATAAGGGTTATGATTTGAATAATTTATTGATGCCAACAACCTATTGTTTTGAGCAAGTTCTCATATGCTTTAACCCAAGAGTAATCAATAATGTGTTCTATCTAAGTGATAACATGAAGATAAATTCGTTCATCGATTGACGAATTATAAAAATGACCTATTCTAGGTGACAATGGGAAAGGTAGTATTAGCATGGTTTTGACCGACATGGATGATTATCACTTTGAAAGAAGTGAAGACAATATGGAAAATACTAATAATAATAATGAGTACCTATATGAAGATGAGAATGACATCATATAAGTGAGAGTTGGATGGACCAACGTGTTTGAAATGGTATTTTGATTAATATATCGTTTGCAACAAGGACATGCATGATAAGCGAGAAAGGATAAGATCCTATGATGGTGTTCTAGATAGTGAAGTTGTAAGGTGCTAGTTTAGGAAAATCTTATATGTGGAGATGAAGGCGTTTTGTAAAACACATGATGCGTTTTCACTTGATGAGATATTGATGCGAAAAGGTTGAACTAGTTGTGGTTTCATGAACGGCTTTAGCTAAGTGGTGTTTACCTATGTGTTGGTATTGTAGAGTCTAAGAGACATAAAATTTGTGGAAGACAATTATGTGAATGATTTCTCTCCCCATAATTGGTGGACATCCAACATAATGTGTAATGTATCAAATAAGGAATGACAACAAAGTATTTAGGAGGTTATTTGGTATTAGAAAGAGGTGAGCTTAGTGATGTTTTACTAGATGATGGTTAGCATACAATGAACTTCATCCTTAAAGTCACGTACCTCTTCTCGATTCTGAGATGATCGTATAATGAGGCATGTGGTTTCTAATAGGAAGTGAAGATGATTAGAGTATTGTTATAACTAAATAATGATGGAGATGATTTTTGGCAGGCAAAATGAGATTTGGAAAGAGGTCGGTTGAAAGACAAAAATGCAAAGCCAACCCTCTAGAACTTAATTCTATATGCTTTTAAACTATATGCAAGTGGGGGTCCCATAAAGCATATTACTAATCTCGTAACAATAAAAGGATTATGCAAAATGAGCATATAAAGTTAGAACCAAGTGAGATAACAAATAATTTGTTATCAACCTACAAAACAAATTTGTTAGTGACAAAATATGTTAACATGATATAAATCAAATGATAACATATGATATAAGCAAAAACAACACATTGCACTAGTAGACAAGAAATCACCACACAAGATAGCATCAAAACAATCATAATATGCAAGAATACGACTTTATTCAAGACATTTCATTATGAGATTGTTTTGTCATTTTAGACATTAAGCATACTTGGATATACAATAATCTATGTGATTAATTTGTAAGATAAAAAGGCTTCTAAAGTTAGTCATACCAAAAGCACTTTGACATTATGTGTATACGGTAAACAAATAGTGTGACAGAAGCAAAAAGAAACAAGATGAAAGATTCATGCAAGCCATGTTCAAGACATAACAATTTGGAGCATGTATCATTTGGATCGTACTACACATAGATGTAATGAATGCCAACTAATAGCTTTCAAACACAAATATATCATATCAAAATTATCACGTATCAAAATAGCATATTATGAGTTCATAAGTAACATGTTAATCATGCTAAAATAATTCAAAAGTAAGTATCATGCAAATAAAGTTTAGGTTTAAGCTTTAGCATGAAACAACAATCAAGCATTCTAAAGATAAAACCGTACTAAGGTTTACATTTGACTTGTTATCAAACACTAAGATAATGTCAAATCAACTTATCGTATCAAACAAGAACATGTAATCAACACATGTAAGTGCAATGCAATTGGTTTTAAAGAAAAATCATATATACTACTTGTTTGATTAGTATTCCTAAAGCGAGAAAACTATCAATGTTTTAACTTACTTTAGGCAAGTATAGGAAATGATTTTTCAAGTTGTAGAATGAATATGAGACTATTACTAGCGGTGCTCAATTAAGGCTAAACGACCATTTTACGGGTGATTCCACATACCCAACTTCTCTCCGAAGCAATTCAACGTTAGGTCAAATTGAGTTTCTAGTGCAATAGATTCTCCGGTAATCATTCTCATGTTAGAAAGATGGAACTCCTACTTTTGCCTATTAAAGTGTATAAAGATGATAGTTTACCAATACTTGGCTTACTGACACAACTAATATGCAATATAACTAAGGAGATGAAGATGTCATGTTATACACATGAATTTTAACAATGGTGTGTTTGATAAACAATGTGTTTTAATCTTGTGTTTAGAATTGAAAGTTGTTCAAATTACACTAATTGTATGATCTAATGGATGACATCTTGAGCTTTAAATGTGAATTGATCATCTAAGACTAGATAATGGAATATGTTAAACTAAGGCGTTCTCGAAAGCTCTTGGAACATTATTTAACAAGAATCTAAGTGAGGTTACCAACTTCAATAGATCTTGTGTATGCTCTAAAATTGTGTAGTTTTAACCTTGGATGTGCGCTCGGTTTGAGCAAGGTTAGGTTATGATGTCGCTTGAAAGGAAATGATACAAATAGTATCTTTCAACAAATGAGATTATCCCATGGGATAAAGTTGTCATGCTTATGAAAACAAGTATGACAAGATGAATTGAATATGCTAGTTCACGTAACTTGTAGATGTTTGTTTCAAGATCATTTAGCTAATGAGGTGTAATGAAATCTCTTGTAACACAACTATTTATGTGTAAAGTGATGCATAGGATATACAATATCCTTTTAACAAAATGAAAGCTTAACGCATGAATCTTAGTCATAATGTTCAAAACATCATGTTTTCCTAAATGAAGATATAAGCCAAAGTGTTTGAATCGGATAGTCCCATATAAATAAACTTGGTCTCAAGATTATATTCACTAGATGATGACAAGAGGAATTCACTCTAGTTTCTTATGTATACTCCTCGAGTCATTGTTGCTTGGGGTGTATGATGTTGCTTTGAGATTGCATTTTAACATATGTTGTTAAAATGTTGATTTAAGTTGAAATTTATCGAGTTTAACGACAAAGTATTACTAATACTTTGATTATTTGTGAAGGTAGTACTACTTATACCTAGAGGAAATTGACAACAATTACCAAGAGCACCATGCTTATTTGATAGTTGAGTTCTAGCCAATGAATTATCTAAGTCCTTATATGTGGAAAGGATGGTTGAGTTTGTTCAAGCGTGCATTTGATTGATACAAGTGTTGGACACAAGGGCTTTTTGAGCAATACACTCAACGAATTCAAATGATGGCAAGGATGGTGGATTGGTTGATCTAGGTGGTAGGTCTTCTAGTGTGTCTAAATAAGGATGTGGTGATGTAGGGGTTTGTTGTGCTATGGGAGTACTTAGGTTGATTATTTGTCCACGATGTTGAACAAAAAGTATGGATACTAATTATTATGGTTCATTGGTTACTACAACTAGCGGGTGAAGTGCTTGAAGTTTTGGTTATGTCTGAAGCTTAGGGGTGAGGTATAGGTTCATCTTGAAAGGCATGTTTGATTTAAAGTATACTCTTGGAGTTCATGAGTAATCGGTTAATAGTGCCAAAAGATGGAAGAGGATAGTAGGTGTCAAAGAGGGATAAGTGGCACCGTGGGTTGTTTGTTTTGGATAAGTGTTTCAACATGTGTTGTTAAAATACTTGGGTGTTGATTTTTCGGATATGACTTTTAATGACTACAATCGTAAGTCGCATATACTTGAATATTTGGATGAAATACTTAAGTTGTCAATCCTAATTTGTTGAGGTTATAAAGCTTAGATTGAACTCAAGGATAACAAGACTTGATAATATGTATTTAACATATGTGTGAGTTATGACTCGATGTAAATACTTATTGTCTTGAAGGATGACACATTATTTTCATGTTAACCGGTGAGGCAATACATGTAGATACAAAACAATATCTATAGTCATATGTTAGACTTGTGTATGATATCTTTGCAAATAAGTCCAGTTTATTAGTCTCGTAAGTCATCTAAGTCATCCATAAGCGGGTGAGGAGATGTTGGTGGTGCACAAAGTTTGATAGGAACAAGCTTTGGAGACTTTGGTAGTGAAGTTGTTTTGGATGATGGTGGGTGATTTTGGTGGTGGAGTTGGAGTACTCAAGTTTAGAAAGTTCACATCTTGAATGGGTGATGAGATGTTGAGGGTAATGAGTCCGAGGATGAAGAGCTCAAGTTTATGAAGCAACAAGATCGAATGCTAATCCTAGTGGTTTCTTAAGTGGCTTATTTGAGGTTAAGGATTTAGTCATTTTGATTTTACTTTAAATGCAAGCTTGAGGAAAAGTAATGAAGGTGTGAAAATGATCATCTTGAATGTGTTGATTTATGGAACTAAGTATTCATGGATTTGATGTTAATCCATACAAGATGGTAGTTTCTAATGAGATGGAAGTGTCTAAAATCATGTCAAACATCCTAAGTTAATCCATTGAGGATGTGTTGAGTGAGTATGAAAGATATGCATTAACAACTATCCTAGAAACGAAGTTTGGTAAATTAGATTACGGTTTAGTAAAATTCAATAACTTACAGTAGGATTCACGGCACCATTTCTTTACAGTAGGAACCCTTAAATTGGTGCCGCCAGTCGCATGCGGTATGGCGGTACCAAAATAAATAACGAGCAGTACCAACATTTGGTGCCGTCGATCCGATGAACATCGTCGAAAAGTTCTGAGACCCATTTTTAGGTGTCGGGAGTTTTCCGAAACACGAAATTTTGCTTAAAACATGTGACATTAATTACTTCTAGTTAGGAAAAGTCGATACCACATATACAAATATATTGGAGCATAGACTTTGACCAGACTAACGATTTTCACATAAAAGTGAAAATGGGTAAAATTGATAACACACTTGTGCTATCCACCATAAACCGGTTAGCATACAACATTGTTTTAAGTCATATTATCATCCTACAAAGTAAAAACAAATAAATTACATCATACAACATTGTTTTTGCCTTGTACCAAACACTCTCTTAACACCTTCATTTTTCAAAGTACTTGACTAATTTACTTAGTACTCATTGCTAAGTGAGTTATGACATTTCATAAGTTATGCGAGATGTTAGTAACCTATGCAAACGGTGATCTAATTCTAGCGATGGTAAAATAATTTTCCAACTTAGTGCACAAAATCTAGCAAATAACCTATTGTGCATAAACAAGAAATCGTCAAACAAGTGAATAAATAACATGGCAAGATTGACACTTATATTATGCAAACAAACAAGTGTAAACAACAATTTGAAAAATAAGCAAGCAACATATATGCAAACAACATAAACAAGTGGTCATTTAGCATATCATAACAAGAAGACACTTTTCGTCATTTTACGTTTAAATATGACGATGTATACCAAGCTTGATTAGTTTCCTTTAAACATATTACCAAATTATTTAGTTTCAAAGGAAGTTGTATCAAAGTTCTAAGAATACCAACTTAAATTGCTTGATTCAAAATTTTGAGTTTTTATGTTAAAGCGAAACTCAATATTTTAGACATACGGTAGTATTTGGTCTATTTCACTTATTTAAAATTAGACTCAGGCCATGAGAGTATTTTAAATGAAAGTAGACTCAATTCCCTTTAAAATGACAGGTGGCTCGAACTGTGGGACTTACGGTTAATTAGTTATGATTTTTGAAGTTGCCCAAAACATCTTGTACATCACGGATTCCACGGAACCAAATAAAGGATCCGCCCTTTATAAGATTTGGTGGTAGACGATTCACCAAAACTAGTATTTGACATAGAGAAAGCGTTAATGCGACTTACTAGATTTCATAGTAAACATATAATACACATATTGCAATATATCTACTTATGTAACTTATCTTAAACATTTACGAGGTGATTTTTCAACTAGATTTATAGTTATCCCAAACACTTTTTTAAAATCATATTTCTTAGAAATTTTCTATGAGCACACAATACAATACTTACTAGTTCTTTCAACAAACTTTTTTTTTTTTTTTTTTTTTTTTTTTTAAGAAAACCTTCAAGCTTGTATACAAAGTTACATTTAACAACAAAATTTCTAAGTATAACAAGCAAAGCATTTTCATATTATTTTTCGCTTCAATGGTAATTTGATACATGGATCGTACTCTATTTTAAAACCATTTGTTTTGAAAATCTGAGCTACGTGGCTCGTACCAATTGTGGAAACGTGAGGGGTGAATACGTTCTGGTTAAAAACTTTAGATCTTTAGTATCAAATCGCTTATGAAGCTTGTTATATATAAAGTACCAATTTGTTTGTGACTAATATAAAGCATGGTAAACAAAGTTGTCACACAATCATGAACATCAAACCACATCACAAACAATAGTATATGCAAGTATAAAAGTAAAGAGATAAAGAAAGGAAAGTGCAAACCGAACACGAGGATTTATAGTGGTTGGTCACGGATCTCTTTCCGCCTACTCCACTCCCCGGTACCCAACTCGAGAGTTACTTCACTAAATCAACAAGCTCCCTTATCGTGGAGAAAACACAATGAAGTAACACACTTTTCCGGACAAAGCTAAATACGGGTTTTAGTTCGAGGTAGAACCAACCTAACGTCGCCTATACAATATTTCCGACACTAAGCTAGATGTCGAGTTCTTTTACAAGGGTACAACCACTCCCAATATGTTTTATGGCCCAACATAATAAACCTTGTGTTTATGGCACAAACACATAAACCATCTAATCTAGTTTGGTGAAAGTGTTGTTATGATGCAATGATGTTTACCTAATGATCCATGACACAAATGTCTAATGGATATGAATAACTACTTCTAAATGAACTTCCATTGATAGGAAGCCTTCATGATGAAGATCACAAGTTCCCTAAACTTCTTGTGATAGATCTTCAACTTTTGGTGAGTGGGGATGGCTAGATCTCCAAGATTTCCTTGGTTGATCAAAGAGTATGCTTACAACAAAGATGAATGTTAGAAACATTATGATCATGATCATTAGGTGTTTAATGTGTGTTACTACATTGTTAATGATTGATCTAAATGTATGCAAGAAGGTGGAAGATGTGCTTTGAGTGGTGAAGCAATGGGAAAACAATGGGCTTCTATTATAGCGAAAGTGGACGGGGCGTCCACGGACCACGGACATAAAAGGGTTCCGTCCTTTATACAATTTGGTGCCGTGGTACACGACATAATCTAAAAATCTTTCTTCAAATCTTTCCAAGATATTACCAAATCTTAATAAGATCACATTTGATATATTGAGTGTCAATCTAACCAAAATATTCAAGTGATCTTCCAAGGATTTCAAAGATGATGCATGACATGATGTAACATGTATTTCCATTTTAGATTAAAGGTTTATCAAAGTAAACTTGTAAAATGTATTATGTAACTAGTTGATAAAATGTCTAGTTACCTTTTGAAATACTTATGAATGCAAAATGTAAAATGAGGTTCGAAATAGAATGGTTAACCTATTAAAATACTTAGTGACTCTAAACGTATTTTAAACATTCTAAATGATTTGTTAATGGGTTTGATCATAATGCCACATAACAAACATGTACGAACTGTGTTGTAACATCGAGGACTTGAGACATCGAGGTGTTGAATGTATGTTGAGACAAATGTAATTACAAGTAACTTGTACATTTCGTTATGTATTACAAGTTACATGTTTGTCATCAATCAAAACAAACGAGGCGTATAGATTAAATATCGTAATATTTGCACTAACACCTTTGAAACACCAATTATCGTCTGTACACTCTTATGAAATAATAAACTTCGTCATTATCTAACAACCGCTTTCAAATATTTTCTGACCATTTCACGGTCATTTCTCCAAAAAGTCTTACTATTGTGTCATTAAACCAAAAATCTGATTTTACTAATACTTATAAACAATGACCTTTGCTTTGCAAACTATTTTCTCATAGTGTGATAAACCGATTAATTACTACTTTATGAAACAACAAACAATTGCAATAGCAAGTTATAAACTATATTACAAATTTTTTTTCCCGCAGTTATATCACGGTCTTATAAGCTATTTTACCCTTTTAGTGAAATTTTTCTAGCCAATGTCCGATTTAAAACCATAAAACTTGGTACTTCTACCTCACAAACTATTCGCTTTTACTTTCATGACTATCTTATTACCAAACCATCTTGATATTAATTGAACTACAAAATCTTCTATCATTTGACAAACAATAAATTATTTTCTTATCGCTATTTTACAAATCATTTCACGAGTTATTTTATAACTTTGAATTATGTCTTACCAAAATATTTCACTACCATTAATAAACCGTTTTCTATTACTTTATAATTTGTTTTAAAAAAATCACCTTACCAAATTGTTGCCTCAATACCAAACCACATACTACGATTGATCATAATAAAAGTATTTTCTTCTTACTCAATAAAGTAGTTATAAACCTTTTCATAAACTTCTTGCAATTCCTTATAAACTATTTACTCTCTTGAAAAACTTTAAAGGATAATCGATATTTCTTTGGAAAATAAACCAAATTTTCGGAGTAAAGATAAACGCTTTGTTTTGAAAACAATAATGAGAAATGCTAAAGAAAACTAATCGTCATCTACAAAAGCTAAGTTATTTGAAACTATTTGAAATTTCGAAACAAATTTTGAAATTGCGAAAACCTCAACTTGGAACCGATTCCATGTTGTCGCAAAACCTTATTTAACAAGTTTTCACCTCAAAAAGCTAAATTTCGCACTTTCTTTACATACATCAAGTTCTCCTTGAAATTTTAAAGACTCTATATTTTTACATATACCATTCAAATTCGAGAAGCACAATCTTAACAACTAAATCCACGCATACGCGTTATAACTTTTGGAAACATACATACCCCACCACATCTTCTTCTATGACGTTTTCACCTTGATGACTTTTCTTTAAATAACAATTGTGTCAACAATGAAGCGCGTGGTGACATTTTTCTAAAAATATTTATGCTAATGAGTAAAAAAAATAAAAATAAAAAAAATAAAAAAAAATTATCGGTTAAACCTTATCAAAACTTATACTAGAAAACATCAATCGTCGACCACTGCGAAATTGTTTTATTTGCATCACGATATAAAATTGGTTTTATAGGATCCTTTCGAGGATACAAATCTCTTACCCATTTTTTCATCCAAATTGTGCCTCTTGAAATATTCTTTTATTCGAATAAATTTATCCACCTCACGTTTGAACAAGACTAGAAAATTTCAAAATTCCTCTTGTCATAAGCGACTAACACAAACTTAACCTCGAGGACGAGGTTCCCATAAGGGATAGGTACTATAACAACGTAAAAATTTCAAAATAAACCTACCAAACCAAGACACTAGGACACCTAAAGACTAGCTAGAAATAAACAAATTCCTAAACCAAGTTGACCATCTTCGATGTGACAAAGCTTACATACCCTTAAGACCAATGCACTTGTTACACAAAATATACTACATAAAATAAAACTTTTGCTACCCCTTCTATTTGATTTTCGGCAACTACACAACCTAGCATGGGAAACACTTTTTGTATTTACAATAATTAAACACCATGCACCTCACCTAGGTAACTTAAATTGTGGTTTTGAACTTGATCTCTCATTTGTCACCCCACACATACTCTTTATATTTTAGTCCTAGCTAGCGATAGAGTCTTATTTTATTAAGAAGACCATGCTATCCTTGCCATCTCTTTTCTTTCTTTTCGCCAATACAAAGCAAACAAGACACATTTGTTTTCTTTATTCCATAGCATGTTAATAGATCATTAAATAAATATAAAACCCATGACTTGTCTTGTTACATTGGAAACCATGAGTTACAAATTTAATATTGCCTAAACCATGCAAGTTCACGTTCTCTTTTTGCTTTACACAAAATCGAGCAAGCTAAGGCTAAGACCATTTTTTTTATCTCAAATAACCATGCTTAGTCAAATACACTTTGATCAAAAGCTTCACTAACCATTATGTAATATGTCTTCAAATGGCAAACTTTGAAGTGACCCTCCCTTTTTCAGAAATTAACCACACAATTATCAAAGGTAAACCTTGATTAACGATAACCACATGATATTTTCTTTTGAAATAACTTTCGACAGCGTCCTCATGTGGCATAACTTACGAAAGATTCAAAAGCGACAAAAACGAATATATATTCTTATTACATAAAATAAATATATAATAAACTTTATATATTTTATATTTTCTCACCGGTCTAAGCCCACACTACCCGACCTCTATTCTTTGTCTTTTGGGCTCCGTCTTAACATAAGCCAACCCAACACCCTTTGTTTTTTTGGGCCTAACCTTTATTTCTCAAAACCAGTGCACCCTCTTCATGTTTTGTAATGTGATCAAGAAACAATTCAAACAAACGCAACACTTCCATTAACTTTTGGTCCATATACATGCATGCGTGAAGTTGGAAATGAAATGTAGAAGTTCTATGTTTCGTGTCCTATGCGAAACACAAAGCAAACCACCAACTAACATTTACTTGGACAACATATTTCACTTTTTGTTGTAGTCGTGAGACACAAGAACAAAACTCAAACCAAATTTCACCCTTGGTCCTTATGTTCATCAAGCTACTAGTAACCTAAATAGGACAGCTACAAAACTTCTGACTTCACTTTCGTGTGAGCCCAAGACAAACACAAAGACTACTAGCTCAAGCCACTCTATGTTAATATTATAACTCAAATTAGCATGCATGTAGATGATTGTATTGCCCATTCTGCGTATCACCCCAACCCAAAAACACAAACATAAAATACTCACCTAGGCATATTAGCATGCATGCATGTGAAAGACAAGTACAAAGAACTAGTCACCTAACTACATATTATATTTGCCTAAACCCATTGACTCCTTGACTTCTTTATCCAATGGTTCCCATGTTTCTTGATTAGACTTGACAAGGCATGCCCATTTTGCTCTTGCCAAAGCGATCATGATCAAGAACACAAGACACGCCATCTTCCTTGCCTTGGGACATGAAGAACACTAATAAAATATTATGGAAACTATACTTATTTCTCCTATAAGCACACATCCAAGACATTAAAGTAACCTTACATTCTAACTCACTTAAACTACTCTCACATATCACAACACTCATCTCTCTCTCACTATTAAAACATAACCCCTTTGTGGTATCGAGGAGAAGCAAAGAAGAAGACGGAAATAAGTTAGAAAACTTGGGTAAACACTTGAGCGAGTAGCATTATAAGGAGAACACGGGATCTCGAGTTCAAACCATCTTCTTGTCATTTCATCCCCACTCTTACGAGTGTAGTAAGTCCAACTAAGCTCATTTTACTTTCACTCTTTCGCTTAGCTCACATGCAAATAAAACATGTTATATGTTAAACGGTCAATACACCATAATCACATCTCGCACATACTCCTTGCTAAGTCCATGTTAGAAATGTGTTTATTGCATCAATATAAGTGATAACTCCATTAGGAAGAAGTAGAAATGGCAACAAATGAAACCATGCATGCCACGACAAATTCAACAACATGTACAAAGAATATAACACGAAACACTACACCTTATGTAATATGTTACGTAGGAATAAAACAAAACTAGCACTAACACAGTTGGTTAGAGCTTGTGGGTTTAGGCGAGAGGTCCATGGTTGAAACCCTCTTATGGCACATTTTCCTCCCTTTATTTTGCAACTATCACCTATTGACAAATTTAACCCTCAATTTCAAATAACTATTTAACTAATGTGAAACTTGGTTCTAAAGATGTAAAATCCAACTTCGAAAATATCTTGCAAAAACCGTTTTCACGAGGACTAAAAGCGACAATTCGGAAACTTTAAGCATGAGATATTTTGGGTACAAATTGCCCTTTTCCAAATATAAAGGGCCAAACTACATTTTATAACTTGAGGGTAAAAGTGTAATTTTAGAAAATGTTTAGAAAACTTATAAACTTATATGACTTTATAAAGCGATTATTTTGACCTAAAGTTATAACGAGAATTATTTCGTCGATATCTAATTAAACCTATATATCTTTATAAGTATATAGATATGAAAGCAGATTATAAATTATCGACACATCTTAAAGTAAACAAACTAAACTTTTGACAACACCGTCATATTTATAAATCTACGCTCATACCACTCTCTTGAATTATATATTCAAAGCTCTATCATTTTAGTCGTAAACCAAACGATATCATTATTACGAGACTTGCCATATTATATTTAGGTTTCTTGTTGAAGCCATTACAACTGCGTCTTGATATTATACTTTGCTACTTGAATCATCAAGGTGAGTTCATAGCCCCTTTTACTCTTTAAACTGCTTTATAAACTCCTTGGGGAGAATACATGCTACTCTGCTTATGATCACAATGCTTGAAATTTTGTTGTTCTCTTGATATTATCTTTCCTCTATCACATTTTACCGGTAACGGTCCATTTTGCCTGCTCTACTAACCAACTAAACCTTGACTTCACAAATTTCCAATTTGATGGCAACAAATAATTTGAAGAAATATGTGTTACACCTGAAGTGTGTGACACGCAGCTAATTTGTACTAAAGGACCAACAAAACCTTTGTCAAAATCTCATGATTCGGTAAGCTCAAAGGATATAAATTATAAATAATTTATTCATCTCTAACAAACATGGATGAATGCCAGGCCAGCATGGAAAACTTTATGTAACTGTACATTCATAAAATCATACCCACCAGCATACACATAGTACATAAACACCGCCTTCTACTTTCTGCTGTTAATCGTTGTTGCTAACAAGTTGAAATGAAGTTATATAAAGCTTACCATATTTTACCAGTTATCTACCTTTCATTAACAGCAGCAACCTCAGTAGCACTTTTAAACTACGGTAAGCCAGGTGCAATGATAAGTGTGGGAATGTGATAATTCCATTCCCTTTTGGAATCGGAGCAAACTGTTCTGTCAATGAATGGTACGTTGTTGATTGCAACTCTTCTACCCCATATCTATTAGCAATCAACCACCTCGAAGTGTTGAGTGTTGACTTGGAAAATCAAACAGTCACTGTTAATAATATCCAAAAGATCTCTAATTGCAATGAGACGATCAAGAACTTGGATCTTGGTAAGACTCCCTTCATGTATTCCAAATCACATAATAAGTTTGTTGTTGAAGGGTGTGGTAATGCTTTGATGATGATAGTGTGCTCACCGGGTGTTCCACTACTTGTCTCAGTAACACTGTTAGCGATACAAACAACAAAGAGTAAAGTCCAAAATACATCCATATGGTTTGTCCCGTGTCTTGCTTTACATCCCTAAACTTTTTTTTGGCACAAAACCATCCATCCGTTAGTAAAGTTGGCACAAAACCATCCCCCTGTTAGTAAAGTCGTCAATGAGGACTAACTGCAAATTATTTCTCGTTATCTCGTAACCAAGAGAGAATATTTGCATCGTCATCGTAAGGACTAACAGCTCAATTTATTTTGAATAATTGCATCGCAATCCCAAGGACTAACTGCAATTTTTTCGGGAAATAAAATAAAAAGTGGCCAATAAAGAGCGATGGTGTGCTGGGTGATGGAGGTGGTAATTGGTGGGTGGGTGCAGGTGGCGGGAGGCGCGCGGCAGGCGGTGGCGGGCGCGGAGGTGGTCAGGTGCGGAGGAGGGTCAGCGTGTGGCGCATGGTGTGGGTGACTAGAATGGGCGCGGGTGGGTGGCGGTGATGGTGCGTGGTGGTGGAAGGGTGGCAGCGGTGGTGGTGATGGAGCGGGCCGAGTGCGGGCAGGCAAGGCGGTGTGAGTGGGTGGCGGTGATGGTGGTGGTGGGTGGAGGTGGTGTGGAAAGTTAATGGCCCTTTTAATTTATTTTCTAAATATTTTGCACCGTTAGTCTCAGATTAACGATGCAATTTATTTTCAAAACAATTGTACTGTTAATCTTTAGGATCGACAATGCAAATATTCTCTTCCGCTAGAGATAACAGAGAATAATTTGCAACGTTAGTCCTTATCGATCGACTATACTAACAGAGGGTTGGTTTTGTGCCAACTTTACTAACGGAGGATGGTTTTGTGCCAAAAAAAAGTTTAGGGATGTAAAGCGAGACACAGGACAAACCACAAGGATGTATTTTGGGCTTTACTCAACAACAAATGTGTTGGCATCAGCTGTTGTCAAACCACAATTCCTCGTTATCTCAAATCATACAATATGAATCTCATGGGTTTGGCAAGTCAGATGGACGGAGATAGAGCTTATGGTCCGCTTCTGGTGGATAAAGACTTATATGAGCCATTTACCGTTAGTGGTATCGACCATTATTCGACATCACTTCATGGACTCTGTGGGCATTGACAAAGATCAAGTAAATCGTCAGTGTAGCTAGAAACGAATTACCGTTGATATGGGCAATGGTACTGTGGTAGATACATGGAGTTGTTCCTTTCGGAGGTTTTCCAAGAAAATCCTTATTTAGCAAATGAATGCAACGGTATGAAGTTCTATCATTATATTACTCTATCTAATTTGTTTAAATGGCTTGTTTTTGTGGACTCTAGCGGGCATCGACAAAGATCAAGTAAATTGTTGTGTAGCTAGAAACGAGAATTTGCTAGTTGATATGGGCAATGGTACTGTGGTAGATACATGGAGTTCCTTTCGGGAGGTTTTCCAAGAAAATCCTTATTTAGCAAATGGATGCAGCGTATGAAGTTCTATCATTATATTACTCTTATCTAGTTTGTTTATTTGGCTTGTTTTCGAGCTTAGTTGTGTATACCTTATCTAACATTTATGAATCAACTTTCATTTCGCCTTATATATGACGGAAGAGTGTATAAGGTACAGGAATATGTTGTTGTATTAGCCTGCAATGTGGTAAAATAATCAATAGCAACTACAAATACCACTTTGTTGCCACCGGACATCACTTGAATCGTGTGATCACTTTCCAAAGTAAACTATTCAACCCTAATGCCCGGGTTACACAAATATCTACTTGGGATAAGACCAAATGTAGTTATAGAATTAGGCACAATTCAATAACCCTTTTGCTTAGAAGTGTTAATCGTTTTCTGTGTATCTTTCATGCATGATCAGATCTCTTATATATAGGAGATTACTCTTAGCTAGTCAAATGGAATTATGAGAATTAATCGCCTCATAATTATCCCCATTATAGCTGTTAGTGGTTACATGACCAATTAAACGTGGTCATTATGCGCTTGTAATCGCCACTTAGCAAGATTTCATAATACTAGCAAGATTTCCACTACTAGCAAGATTTCATAGCACTAGCAAAGGGTAACATCGCTTATCTCACTAACTTAGCACCAGCAGTTGGAAACACTACCTATCGCTAACTTAGTACCAGCAAGGAAACACCACCGCACAAACCACTATTAGAGTCGTGGTGTTCACGGACCTTACGGGCATACACCTGCACTCCCGACCCATTACCAAAATGAACTAATCCACAAGTGCACTAAATTTTCAACAATCCTCCCCAAATTTAGTTCACTTTTGCATGAAAAACAAACATTAAACAAAACATGCATAAACGAAAATATCCCGAGGATTGAATTTCCATCTTAGTACATTATACGCTCAAATATTCGAGAATCGTGGTGTTCTAAGAATTGAACCCTTCAACCCATTTGAATACCAAGATAAAATACACACAAGTTTTCAAACACTTATCGCCTCGACACTATACATGCCATGTGTCCATATCCAAATTCATAAATGTTGTAAAAGCTAAAAGTCCAAAAGCTCCCTCAAGTGGCAAAACTTCAACATTTACATAGTGGTTCCTCTTTATTCATGCTCCCGCCAAGCACTTTTTCAAAGAAAGTTAACCATTGAAGTAAAGACTTCATCCTCCTTTCAAAGAAGTTCCGAGCACAACCTTGGGATGTAAATAAAACATGTGCTCCAAATTAATCGAATGTTCGCTTTTCCACATTGAACTCACCCCCAAGTTTCCTCGTGAGGAGTCAGCGTCCTATCATTCAAAGGACTAAGTTGGACTTAAACCCATCCCTTTAGCGTACTTTATAACTAAGTCTCTAGCCAAACCCTTCGTCAAGTGATCGGCTAAGTTCTCACCGAGATATAACAAACTCTATAGATACCACCCCATTCATGATAAGCTCACGAATCATGCTATGTCCGACACCCAAGTGTCAGACTTACTATTGTACATCCGCTATAAGCCTTAGCCAATGTAGTTGCACTATCACAACGGATAGAAATAGGTGCTATAGGTTTAGGGCCACAATGGAATCTCAGAAGCAAGTTTTTCAACCATTCAAATTTCTTTACCAAAGATCGCCTAAAGCCACAAATTCGATTCCATTGTTGAACCGGTGATGTAAGTTTGCTTCGATGCCCAAGAAATTGCACCTCCACCAAGTAGAATACCCACCATCGGTAGACTAATTGTCTTCAGAGTTATCGATCCAACTTGCATCAGGTATCCTTCCAACACTGATGGTAACCAAGATATGAGAGACTATAATCCATAGTTCTTCAAATACTTCAATTCTCTCGAACTCGCTTGCCAGTTGATGAGCACTAGATTACTAGTATACCCGCTCAATTTTCCCACCGCAAAAACCAATATCGTGTCTTGTACAAGTCATGGCATACATCAACAACCAATTACCCTAGAATACTCAAGTTGAGATACGCCTTGCCATTATTAGGCATTAGTTTCACAGTATCCATAGGTGTACTCACTGAGTACACTCAAAGTAATTGAATTTCCTCAACACCTTCTCAATATAATGAGACCGAGAGATAGAAATTCTTTTACTTTCATGTTTAATCCTTATACCAAGGATAACATCACCTCCCCATGTCCTTCATGGAGAACCTTGATGACAAAATCTTTGTCGTTAACCTGATTTTGGTCAGCTAAAGATCAACATGTCATCAACATATAGACAAATGAGGACCTTTACCGTATTCATCAAATTTATATACACATTTGTCGCCTTGTTAAGAACATAACCACTAGACAAAACCACTTCATCAAATTTTGATGCCATTGCTTAGGTGCTCGCTTTAGTCCATAAAGAGACTTAATCGCTTTACACACCTTGTTTTCATTACTGTATGATGAAGCCCCGAGGTTGGTTCATATAAACCTCCTCTTCCAATTCACCATTCAAGAAATCTGCTCACATCCATCCGATGAATAACCAGATTGTGAATAGATGCCAAAACAATCGCCAGCCTTATGGTAATCGATATGAGCCACAGGGCATAAGTATCAAAGTAGTCTATCCCGACTTTTGTTTAAAGCCCTCGAATAACTAGTCTAGACTTGAACTTTTAATAGTTCCATCTACCTTCATTTTCCTTTGAAAATCCATTTGCAACCCAAAGGTTTGCAACCAGAGGTAGATCAACCAACACCCAAGTGTTGTTCCCCATGATGGAATCCATCTCATCATTGATTGCTTTTCTAGAAAGAAATATCCGGGACTTCATTGCCTCTTCAAATGTCTGGGATCATCCTCAACAATGAATCAATAGGAGTATTGGTCCGAGACTCATCCCTAGTTCCTTCAACTAAGTATAGTTGAAACTCGTGTCCAAATGACTTTGAGTCCCGACCTTTGCTTTTCCCGAGCACGTTCGTGTTGTTGAACCACAACCTCATCGTGGACCACCGATGGTTCATCATCGTGGACCTCGATACACCAAAGGTCACGAGTCCCATTAGGAATCATCCGACTGTTCAGTGGACCGATGAGAATCTATTCTCATCAAAGTTTGCATCCCTTGATTCAATTATGAGTTAATTGAAACATATTCATTAGGTTCAATAACATAGAACCTAAAAGCCTTGAATGCTCAAGATATCCAACAAAGATGCAATAATGCCTCTTTCACCCAAAGTCTTTAGCTTTGATCCGGAGTCTTACAATGTTCTACAACCCTGCACTCGAGATAGTTCAGTCAGTTTTAGTCCAGTCCGAGTTCATAAGGGTAACCTTGTTCATTTTGTTGGGAACCCTATTTAATAAATAGCAAGTCATAACATAGCTTCACCCTGCAACCTCGACCAATCCCGAATAGGACAACATGGAATTAATTCATCTCCTTCAAAGACCTGCTTTTCCTTTCGTAAATGCCATTTTGCCGAGGAGTATAAGGGCGATGTTTCATGGATTATACCAACAGACCAAAATACAGAGTATCCATGTACTCACCTCCCTATCGCCCTAATCTTTTGATCGTGACCCAAGTTGTAATTCAACTTCGCTTTTAAACACTTTGAATTTATCTAATGCTTCATCCTTGTATGTAACAGATAGACATAACAAAACCTTGAAGCATCATCAATAAATGTCACAAAGTACTTTATTCCCCAAAGAAGGATTGGCATGCAAATCACATGTGTCAAGGTATAAGCTCCAAGAGCTTAATCTCACGACTAACACCTCGAAAAGGTTTCTGGTTATCTTGGTCAACATGCAAGTTTTACACTTTTCGTTGTTCATGTCAAAAGTGGATTAACCCATCCTTAGACATATCTTGCATTCTTTATAGTGTACATGGCCAAGTCTAGCATGCCAAAGTAGAGTCACCAGTCAATGGTGGTCACAAAGGTCGAATTAACACTATCGCTGGCAATATTAAGCCCGAACATTTGATTACATAAATAACCAAAACCAATAAACACACCATTCTTAGAAAGAAAAATTTATCGACTCAATAACTTGTTTATATCCATGATTATTCAAAATACTACTTGAAACCAAGTTCTTCCCGATATCGTGAACATGAATAACATTAAACAAAGTTACAATCTTTCCAACTAAATTTAAGATCTACACAACCACCACTATGCACCAAGGTCGTTGACTCATTTCATGTGAAGAATAGAACCATCATTCGTTGACTCATAAGTCTTGAACCGTGTTCTATCTTTACACACATGAATTGTTGCACCGAGTCAACCCACCACGCAACATCATCATCCCGCACATAATTAGATTCAGACATATGTAACATAATAAATGAAAAGACTTATTAAATATATTTCGACCTTCAAGGAGTTGGTGAACCACCACCCCGAACCATTAGCGCTCGATCCATTGGCTTTACCACCAACCTTAATACCTTGCAATCCGCTTTAATGTGACCGCTTTTACACATTCCAACAAGTAGGTGTTGCCTTTGTTAGGATCTCGCCTTGTGTTGTCATGATATTTGATTTGCCTTTGTTGTCATTGTACCGTGGAGTTGTTATGCTCCACCATATTGACAACAGATGCACCAAGAGATTGCTACTCTTTGGCTTGTCATTATCCCGCACCTGAGAGATTCCTCAATGCGCAGATGACCGCCCAACTCAACCGTGAGTTAATTCCTCCTTCTTATGTTTCAAGGTATGCTTGAAATCTTTCCAAAAGGAGGAGTTTGTCAATGACACAAGAGATCAAATAGCCTCATCCATGTGCATATCAGGTTGTGTAAACCTTCCAAGTATTCCAAGAAGTTCATTGTATTGTTCCATAACCGGTCTTGAATCACTATTTTGTAATTTGTGAAATTACTTACAAGTAACTTCTTACTGATGCATCCTCGACCATATATTGGCATCCAGGAATCCCACAGATTTGGAAGATTCAAAGTTCGATAATATCAAACAGAGAATCGACATACCATTGAGGATTAGACCTCTACAAATGTAGTCATCATTCTCCCATTTGCTCCTCCTCCCGATCCGATCCATTGTAGCATCATCCCCATCATCGTGAATAGGAGTGGTTAGCACATAAACCACACTCATGCTTCGATGCCAGAAGCGCATCTTCTTCGCCATCTCCGAAGTCCACCCCTTCAAACTTATCAAGCTTCGCAAAGTTCAAGCCATGTATTTCATTGCAGCAGTACCATTGATTATCACAAATAGTTTACTTTGATTGTTGGTGCAGATTAGCCTGTAATGGTAAGATAATCATTAAGAACTACAAATACCACTTAGCGGCTACCGGATATCACTTGAATCGTGTGATCACTTCAAAGTAAACTATTCGACCCTAATGCCCGGGTTACACCTAATATCTACTGGGATAAGACTAAATGTAGTTATAGAATTAGGCACAACTCAATAACCCTTTGCTTGAAGTGTTAATCGCTTTCGTATCTTTCATGCATGATCGATCTCTTATATATAGGAGATTACTCTTAGCTAGTCAAATGGAATTATGAGAATTAATCGCCTCATAATTATCCCCATTATACCAGTTAGTGGTTATATGACCAATTAAACGCGGGTCATTATATAGTTGTAATCGCCACTTAACAAGATTTCATAATACTAAAGATTTTCACAAGACTAAAGATTTTCACTCAAGAAGATTTTCATAGCACTAGAAGTGGTAACACTGCCTATCTGCACTAACTTAGCACTAGAAGTATTTAAGGTATATACAAAAATTTTATATTTACCTAAATTATGTCATAAAAGCTTTATACAAAAATGCCTATCTGCACTAACTTAGCACTAGAAGTGGTAACACTTGAAAATTTTATATTTACCTAAATTATGTTTTAAAAGCTTTATACAAAAATGCCTTCAATGGTTGTATTTAAGGTATATATGAAATTAATGATTAAAAGAGGAGGAGATATGAAATTCTCTTTAAAAGTAACACCTATTAATAACTTTCAAAATTATTGAAGCAAGTTTTTCCACCACCATAAAATTCCAAGCCATCTTAAGGGCTGTTTGATAAAGAAACGACGAATACTGAACGATTTTGCTTCCGAATGATTTGAAGCTCAAGAGGTTTTGTTTCAATCGCTTGATAGCTAGTTCAATGACTAGAAACACGATTTTAATATTTATCATGCCAATTAATTTCATAGTTTTATTCGCGTACAATAACATTTTTTTTCACTTTAACAATACAAGAAATAAAATATTCAAGGAAAAAATATATACAGGAACCAACATATTCGAGTAAAACGGTATATACAAATCTAAATAATTAGATCATGACCAATTTTGTCATCTTATGTCAGCCACTATGTAATATATATTATATTTTAAAAATGGAACATGACATAATAATAAAAGATTCCTCTTGTGTCAACCACTATGTATAGAAAAGAATGCCATCATTTCAATGCTGAATGGTTTAGGGACAATATCACGTGGAATCGGTAAGCGCTATTTCATTCATTCAGATGTTACAATATTTCTCAGTCAAACATATTGTACTATGTCCGCTTCAGTATTCAGCACTCACCTATCCCATTAAGTGCCAATCAAACACCCCCTTAATCTTGGGAGTTGGAAAATACTCCACATATTAATTCCAGTTTGAGATTATTATGCATGGCGTAGACTAATGAGTCTCTATCTTAATAGATACCTTAATTCCGACCCATCCTACTGTATATATATTTTTTCTTTAACAGTTTGGGACAACATTTTACTGATTAAGGGAGCCTTTTTTTTCAATGTTTTCCCAATGTATATATGTCATTTCACTTTGGGTATGTAAATAGCGGGGGTTGGATAATTGGTAGACCGGTAATTTCGGTTTTAACCAAAATTCATTTTGTTCAAATTGTAATATCATGCTAGCCATAAGTTGCTTACTATTAAATAAGCTTAGACGAACATCCCCTTATTTGTTATACTTTAATGATCCACTTTGCTCCCATCAAAGAAACAAATAATTAAAGACATATGCTTTCTCCATACAAACTCATGATCAAGATTACTTGAAACATTTTAGTATGCATTTTGAGTTTTCAGCAGAATGAATGTCACAAAGATTGCTAAAAGTTATTAATAGTATGGACATCAATATTACATTAGAAATAACAGTTACTGATAATTTTTATATGTTGAAGCAAGTGGTTCCAAAACCATAAAGTTTCAAACCATCCTATTCCCCACATATTAATACCAAAGCTTCAGATTGTCATTCATGGCGTAGACTCTGGGTCTCCGGATAATTTCGCAGTAGGTTCCTCCTATTAATCATACCTACACTTATATATAAACACAAGCAATTCCTTCCATTTTCTGTTACAAATAATCATACCATTTTTCTTAACAAAACAATGAAGTTATTTCAAAGTTACCATTTTATACTACTAGTTATCCTCCTTTCATTAACAACAATATCGGTAGCAGTTCCAAAATACGCCAAGGCAGGCTGCGAAGATACGTGTGGGGACGTGACG
Organism: Chrysanthemum lavandulifolium; assembly: GCA_022545495.1. Taxonomy (NCBI): domain Eukaryota; kingdom Viridiplantae; phylum Streptophyta; class Magnoliopsida; order Asterales; family Asteraceae; genus Chrysanthemum; species Chrysanthemum lavandulifolium. The sequence continues at coordinate 160,761,873 of CM040245.1, read as the reverse complement.
ATCCCATTCCCTTTTGGGATTGGAGCAAACTGTTCTCTCAACAAATGGTACAATGTTGATTGCCACTCTTCGATGCCATATCTATCTTTACTCAACCAGCTCGAAGTCTTGCGTGTTGACTTAGAAAATCGAACAGTCACTGTTAAAATGCAAAAGTTCTCTAATTGCAGCCAGACAACAAAGAGTGTGGATCTTGGTGGCAGCCCCTTCCTGTATTCCAAAGATCAGAATACATTGGTTTATGAGGGGTATTGTGGTGATGCTGTCATGATGGACAAATGACAATCATGGTAGTGTGCTCACGGGGTGTTCCACCACTTGTAGCAATGACACTATTAATACTGCTACTGGTATGATCATCGATACAAGCAACTGTTTTGGCATCAATTGTTGCCATACAGAAATTCCTCAATATCTAGAGTCGTACAGCATGAATCTTACAAGTATGGAGAGGCAGATGGGTGGAGATGGAGCTTGCGGGTCTGCGTACTTGTTGGATAAAACTTCATACACTGAAGGAAGCAACTTTTTTCACCAATCGTATGTTCCAACATCACTACAATGGATCATATCAGACGGCGACCAAGATCAAGTAAGTTGTTCTCGTGGGTGGGAGTCAGCTGTAATGGATCTGGGTAATGGTACTATGATGAATACTTGGTATTGTTACACCTATGGAATCTCAACAATCGAAGAGAACCCTTATCTGATAGATGGATATGGTACGTAACTCTATATTTAGTATTTATCTGTTTATTTTGATCACAATAAAATAAGCATATCTACCAATGTACAATTCGTAACAAATACATAAATATTAGATGAGTAATTGCGCATAAGACCGTACGGTATCATGCCGCCCAACCAAGCCAAATCCAACGTGGTCATCAAAATGATGCCGCCACCATCGTGCCACCGTACCCAGTGGCGGAGCCAGAAAATGTGATTAGAGTTGGCATCAAATAAGAGGCTTTTTAATGTATTGTGAAACAAGTTGGGTCCGTTTTTGTGAGGTGCAAAAAACGCTGCTTTATTTCGATGCAATTATGCCTTAGTATCGACTACAACTACTAAATGTAAAACTAAACCCACCGAATATCTTACAAACTATAGGGATTACCATCTTATAAGTAAATTTTGTGATTATTTTATCAAAACTACAACTTTTTTGAAATACGAAGATAATTGTGATGCTTAAAAAATAGTGTGGCCACTTCATTATTAATATTTTTATACATGTGCTTAAAAAATCCTTTATCGACCGCAGCTACTAAAAATATTACACATGTGTTTTTAGGCGTGCACATGTATTTCTCGTCTTGTTCAAAAAGACAAAAACCCATGAAATGACCACACTATCTTTTAAGGGTTTTTTTTAAAGCTTTAACCGTTTGAAATCGCGTAACGATAATCTCAAACAGATTAATCAACTAAGAAAAAGATCGTAAACTATACTTTTACAAATCCTAAGTTCAATATTATTATCTTGAACATCATAAATTTGGGACACAAAAAATATTAAAAACAAGTACTAGTGCTATGCAATATATACGAAAGATAGAAAAAAAATATTAATATTAAATATATATAAATGAGGTAACTTTTTACTACCACAACACGTGATGCCTACCCCCTAGCTACCACTATCCCATTATCTACCACAATCTTCTTTTTCACTCCTCATTTTCCGATTATACTCTTTACTCCATTTTCTCCGACAATAAATGGAAAAACAATTTCAATATTAAAGTGCACTTTAGTTGTTGGTAACTGGAGAGTGGAGGGCACTCAGATTATTTACCTTAGGGCACTGGTCTTTTTTGTTACACATTTGATTTTTTTTCTTAAAGATTCTTAAGGATTTTTGGTAACTGCAAGAGTATGGTTGGGGGCAACGCCCCCCGCTACTGTACATGTGGCTCCGCCTCTGACCGTACCCTGACCATCATGCGCCCCTTCTCAAGCCATTTAAGTGGCGTCTGTCATTCATTTTTTTTTCTACATTACTATATAAAGCATTTAAGTTGTTGGCTTCATCAAAATTAATGGAGCTCCAATTATGGAGTGACATGTATCACTTTTCAACTAAAAAATCATTTTTATTTTCAAATTCAAATATATTTTTATCTATTTATTTTTTAATGATCTAATTACACCATATTTTCTAAAATTTTGTGCTCTTTAATACAACATCCATTTTGATATACTTTTATGAGTTTTTAGTTTTTACATTTTTAATGGGTTTATTTTGATTTAAATTTTTTTATAATTTTAACTTTTATTTGAATCAATACAAACTTGATTCGTCAAAATTATAACTTTTTAGGGGGAGTGTTTGATGGGGAAGAAAACTTACATGTGATTGAGATCACGTGAGGTTAAAAGTACATGTGATTTTATGTGTTTATACAAATTTTATGAATTAACTGGACTAGTCTACCATTCGAAATATAATGTGTTATATATGGTTGGAAAGTTATGAATGCCTAATTTCCAAGAAAAAAAAATGGTGAAAATTTGAAAAACATTGTAGAAAAATGTCCGTTTATTTTATTACGCGTTTAGATATTCGAATATTCAAATTAGTGTTAAATCTCATGTAAGTTTCAACAACGAAAGAAAAGAAAAAAATGTGAAAAAATAGTTTTTCAAAAGTATATTAAGTTGTCCGTCTATAAAAATATAATTAAATGTTCATCGCAATTGTGTAATTTTATCTAATCTAAAAAATGAGTAAGTGATTGGTTGGAATTAATCATTTGATATGTAGGTAAAATTTTGAAATATAAATGAACTTAAATCATTAGTTTACTTGTTTTGTAATTTTTAAACAAAATGATTTTGTTGCAACTAATTTTCATAAAAACTTCTAAACTTAGAATTAGTTTATCGCTTTGTAGCTATTCAATTATATCCCTTAGAGGGCTAGGTTTCATAACACCATAACATTAAAAGAGTACTACCACCTCAGTGTCATTTAGCTTTAAAAATAACCCCTTATCATAACAACACCTTTTTAAAACCCACATTTTTAACTTTTTTTTTCCATTTTATCAGCCAAATTAAAATTTTATTTATTAAACTAAACCATAAATTACAATACATAATTAAAAAAAAAAATAGTGTACAAGCGGGCTGGGCCTTTTCACCACACACCACAAAATACAAATATCAAAAACCCATATCTTCTTTTTCCTCATCATGAATCGCTGCAACACACACACTAAAAAACACACACCATTTAAATCGAAAACAAAGAAAAAAGAAAACAAACCACCGGCGTTTCAACGTGCATGCTATGGCAATGTAAGCCCCAACGTCGTTGGAATTCATTCTACCGCGGTATTATAACACCGGCCAATGCGATGCCACGTCGACATAACGCAGCCCGTCGCGTTATGGTACCTTGACCTCTTATAGTATCCACTAAAGACAAAAATGTGCAAGTTTTATTTAAATGTAGTAAATTACATTGTTCATCCCTATGATTTGGCCATAATCACATCCACAGTCTCTCAACTTTCCTTTTGCATGGTGAATTCATATAATGAAGTTTTGTAACACGATTCAATCTTATATATAACGACAATTAAATGATTTCGTTAAGTTGCCCCGTGTACTTTGCACATGAGGGCATTTTAGTCACTTTGTCATTGTCTTTTTCAACCTATAAACTTCTTATTTTACTTGTATTTATTTAAGAATTAACAACATTTTTTGTTCTTGTGGTTTGCTGGAAATTTCACTTTTTGTTCAGTTTTTCAAAACGTTTTGTATTCAGTCCAAAAGTGATACTTTCGTTCCATTTTGATGACGACATTAGCTCCGTTAGTTAAGTGCAGTCGTCAAGTGGCAAAGTTAGCCATTTATACTAACGGTCGTTTGCAACATTAGTCCTTTATACCAACGATCGCTTGTAACGTTTGCTATGTTAGTCCTTTATACCAATGATAGTTTGCAACATTAGTCCTTTATACTAGCAATCGTTTGCAACATTTGCAACATTAGTCCTTTTATATACGTCTTTATTTATGTCCTTATATACGCTTTTAAACATGTTTTTATACAAGTTTTTATATGCATATTTTTATACATGTTTTTATCAAAGGTTTTATACACGTTTTTATATACGTCTTTATAAACGTCGTTATTCATGTTTTTATATACGTTTTTGTAGCATATTTATACACGTATATATACGCGTTTATATATACATGGTTTTATACACGTTTTTATACGCTGTTTTATACATGTTTTTATATATGTCTTTATACACGTTTTACACACGCTTTTATACCCGTTTTTATATGTGGTTTTATACACGTTTTTATAAATGTTTTTATACACATTTACACACGTTTTTATACATGTTTTTATACGCGGTTTTATACATCTTTTACACACGTTTTTATATATGTTTTTATATGCGTTTTTATACGTGTTTTTATACATATTTTTATACACGTTTTTATACGCGTTTTTATATGCATATTTATAAATATTCTATACACGTTTTTATACACATTTTTATACATGTTGTCATACACGTTTTTATACACATTTTATACACTTTTTATACACGTTTTTGTACACATTTTTTAACGTGGGTTTATACACGTTTTTGCGCATGTTTTTACACACGTTTTTCTACGCGATTTTATGCACGTTGTTATACACGTTTTTACAAATGTTTTTATACGCGGTTTTATACACGTTTTAATACATGTTATTACATACATTTTATCGCTGCTTTTACGCGCTTTATGCACATTTTTATACGAGGTTTAAAGCGTTTATATCGTTTTATACACGTTTTTATGTGCTTTTAAACAGTTATACACGCTTTTATTAAAGTGTATAAAACGTATAAAATGTATATAAACCGGTATAAAACGTGTATAAACCGCCAGATAAAACGCTTATAAAAATGTGTATAAAACTATATAAAATGTGTAAAAACGTGTATAAAACAGCGTATAAAAATGTGTATAAAAGTGCGTATAAAAACGTGTATAAAAACTTGTATAAAATTGTGTATAAAAATGTGTATAAAAACGTGTATAAAAACGCGTATAAAACATGTGTAAAAACGTGTATAAAAACGTATATGAAAACATGTATAAAAACGTGTATAAAACCGCGTATAAAACATGTATAATAATTCATATAAAAACGCGTATAAAAACGTGTATAAAAACGTATATAAAAAAGTAAATAAAGATGTTTATAAATACGCATATAAAATCGTGTGTAAAACCATTTGTAAAAACATGTATAAAAATGTGCGTATAAAATCGTTTATAAAAACTTATCTAAAACGTGTATAAAAGCGTATAAAACATGAATAAAGACGTATATAAAAGGACTGGCGTTGAAAACGATCGTTGGTATAAAGGACAAATGTTGTAAACGATCATTGGTATAAAGGACTAACGTGGCAAACGTTGCAAACGATTGTTGGTATAAAAAACTAATGTTGCAAACGATCATTAGTATAAAGGACTAACGTTGCCACTTGACGATTGGGCTTAACTAACGAAACAGATGTCGTTATCAAAATAGACTGAAAGTGGAACGAAAGTCTTTTTAAAAATTAGACCAAAAGTGAAATACCAAGCAAACTACAAGGACCAAAAATGTGGTTAACTGTTATTTTCTTTTTTGGGGGAATTGCATATATATCTCTCAAAAGCCTCATAATTGCATATATATCTTTCCAAAATCATAAAATTGTCAAATATATCTAAATGATTATTTTAAATATATTTAACAGAAAAATGTCTAATAATTATAATTAATATTTAAAATGACGATTATACTCTTACTTTTATTATTATTTTTTTACAATTACAAAATATCTTCACCATTTTTTAAGAAAAGAAAGACCAACAATGTTCGGCGATCAAACCGTGTTCGGTATCGACGAATCTTGAATAATAATATCAACAACACCATCCATCGTTCCATCTAAACGTAAACTCCTATATAGATCAAACGACATAATTCAAACAAATAGAAGGATATTTTGTAATTATAAAAAAATTAATAAGAATAGGTGTATAATCGTCATTTGGTATATAATTATAATTATTGGATATTTTTGTTATTAAATATATTTAAAATTATCATTTAAATATATATGACAATTTAAAGTTTTGAATAATATATATATATATATATATATATATATATATATATATATATATATATATATATATATATATATATATATATATATATATATAATATATTACCTACAATTTATCAGAATTAATCTACAATTTTAGGCTAAAAATGTAGGTTCGATTCATTTTGTGTTTCTCGATTTTTTCTACGTCCCGATTCATTGTATGTGTATTTATTGTGAGGAGTTAGAATTTAATTGGCTACAAAATTGTAATAAGCAATACAATATATATATATATATATATATATATATATATATATATATATATATATATATATATATATATATATATATATATGAAAACAGACGAAACATCCATAAGATTTCCATGAACACCGAAACCCTTATGTCCGCCTCGTATTGTCACACGCCAAAATGACGCAGCAGTAATAGCATTTACGGTATGACTTCATAGTAAAGAACACAAGGTGTCGATAGAAAAGTATTGAATGTAATACATTAAAGATAATAGTCATGAAACTCCCACAACCGGGATAAGTACTAAGTCTGATAAACCAAACATAAGTCTTCAAAGCCAAACTACATCATAAGAAAATAACCTAACACAACTCCACGGATATAACCCGGGAGGGTCTTGATTTAAGTCTTGCTAAGTCAGGCCAATACTCAACCTCCTAGTGGAACTTTATTATTAGCACCTGCAATGGTTACTCGAAAACGTCAACATAAAGTTGGTAAGCTCGTAGGTTTAAGAGTTAAACCACAAAGCTGTGAATAATATAGCGTAGGACAATAGTGAAAATGATAACAATATACATGCACTTAGTCCCAAAACAAAACAATATCGCGTGAACTGAACCTATAGTGTCTGTATATCCAATACCATGTGGGGAGTTACCCCGATAGATCTATCATCTAGTGGGCCATCTGCAGAGAGTTAACAGTTACGCAGTCATGTACTCACAAGCAAAACAATTTTACAGCATATAATCACATCATATCACATATATGTCCAAAATCAAGTAAAACTGTAAATCACAGCATGAAAACAGTTTAAAATATCATTTGAGTACCATTCCCCCAAGGAAAAACATTTTAAAAGTGGGGCTACGAGAACTCACCTCAAACAAAGTAATACGATGAAATCAATTGTGTGCACGAAAATCGAGGCGCGCTACTTTAACCGCAACCTAAAGTAATGATATGTCTTAGGTTTGGAAGAAGTGTTGTGTATGAAATTTTACACTTTGGTATATCACCTATACATGCTTGTTGTAGAGTTTAGTGATTAAAATGTAGTTACGTTAATGTGCTCGTTTATAAGTTCAAATACACTTTTTATAAGACTTATCTAGTTGTTTCCGTTATTATAGTATACTTGTCTCAACCATTTGTATTTTTGAAAAACTTCTAATGCGCCTAGTAAGTATACATAACCTTCTAATATTTTTATTTAAGTTATTTTGGCTAAAACCGCACTTAAAATGTCCAAAAATCACTTTTAAAACTTCTAACAACTTTTCTATTAGAGTAAAAGCTGTCAAATAATTATCTTTCGTCAAAAACTTCATTAGGCCATAACTTTCTCGTTTTAGCTCCGATTCTTAAGTTTTATATATCCCCGGGTTCTTATTCAAGTATACTAACAAGTTTTTAGTGCCTCGGCTAGTCTAATCAACTTTTAATGTCCAGTTAACCTCGTGTAAAAATCCTTACAGCAATATAGTTTTCAGAAAATTAGTTTCATCGTCTTAACTTGGATCTAATGTATCTTCTTCGTTCTAAGTCCGTTTTAACCGGTTCAAGTGACCACGTTTGTTATTAAGTCTATTTCCTATTTCTTTAGTCAAATTTTACTAAAAAGCCACTGATTTTTCTGTATAAGGTCAATTAGGACAACCACTATTCTAAAAGTGTAAAAACGAGTTTCCTAGCTTCTATTACCAAAAATCAACTTAACAACCACTTCAAATATAATCCTAACTCTTCCCCACCTTCTTGTCATGGTTAACAATTTATTAGTGTGTTCATGAAAATATGTTTAAGACTTAGTTATTACGTCCCATATTAATTGTCCTGTTTTGACTTTTAAAGTCTTTCTTTCTTAACTTTAACCTTAAATATTTTTATTTGTGTTACATAATATTTATTAAAAATTATACCAATAAAAAATACATTTAAAACTCAATCTATTCATATATTTTGCATCAAATATTATATAACACAATTAGAAATATTTAAGGTCAAAGTTAGAAATAAAAGACTTAAAAAATTCAAAGTGGACAGTCAATATGGGACGGAGGGAGTACAAGTTTATTATGGTTACAAAGTATCACAAACATGTACAAGGTGATATACATATGTGTATGCAAACTTGACTAAGCTTCTACAAATGAAATTAACAAAAAAGTAACTTGTGTAGAGATTACGAAAATAGGGTAGTGACTTACTTGAGATTAAAAGGCGTATATGATGAATTAACATGCTAATGTGCACAACCAAAAACCCTTGAACACTTAGTAACTCAACTATAAACTCAAGTGAGCTCAAATAAGCCCTTAAACTAGCAAAACCAAATATTTCTTTCTTGTTTCATCTCTTGGTCGAACCCTAAATGAATGAGTGAGTGAGTTTGAGTTTTTCTTGGTGCCAAATAATCACAAGTAACTTCCCTTTATATAGTAAACCAAAGCAAGGCTTATTTATTTGTTTATTAAGCTATTCCCAAGCTACATAATAAAAAAATCAAATGTGTTTACTTGTTCATGGGTGATCAGTCGACAAAAGCAAAGAAAAGGGTGTAGTCATTTCATGTTTCACAAATTTACTTATTAACTTATGGTTTATTAGCTTATTTTCTAGTTATTGAAGTCAACGGTCAAAATATTTAAAAGTTAAGCATGGGTTCACTAATAATTTAAGCATTAGCCAACTATTCTTAGGGGGTACCTAATAGAGCATGTGTAAAATTTATAAAATGTATTTTGTGAGTGTATTGGGTATTAAAAATATGTATCGGGTAATAGTTTTTGCGGTTAAAGTTAAATACGTATAATAAGTGGGCTTAGTAAAAGAATTATAAGGGTGTAAGAAATTATTTTTTGGCACTTTTGTAGTAATTTAGCGAATGTGAGAATGTATTCAAAATAATCGTTGGGAGTGTCGGGTATGTTGGGTGTTTATTTAAATTGTGAAAATCTTTTATTAAATTAATTATCGTGAGTAACTAAAATGACAATGCCCTAGCAATTAAATTATGAATTCGAGTAGTGGCAATATATTGTAATGTCATAGACTAAATATAGTCTAAAGTCATAGTGCACAAAAAGGGTGCTTCTTGTTTTATGTCATTTAATTAAATAGTATTAAGTAAAGGTAAATGTGTAAACTTCCAAAATAAATAAATTTTGAGTTTGAGGTTGAGTAATGACCTAGAAAAGTACGGGTTGTTATATGTATTACTACCTCCATCCTAAAATTATAGCCCTATTTCGATTTTTTTCTGCCTTTTTTTTAACTTTGACTTAAATATTTTTGTTTATGTTATACAATAGTTGATGAAAATAATACCAAACGAAAATATTTAAACCCAATCAATTTATATATTTCAGACAAGATTATATCACAAAAAAAGAAAAAAAAGAAAATACTTAAGGTCAAAGTTGTTAAAGAAAGATCGAAACTATAATTTTGAGACGGTGAGAGTATAATGTTTTAATAACGTATATGTCATTTACACTCTAACTATTTATCAGTATTCTTTTTCCTAACATTATCTTAGATTAACTCGAGTTTTTTGGTTAACCATTGTGTTTTCAATATAAATATAACAAAACAAGTACTTTGAAAAATATTTAAAGAAATATGATATGCTCCAAAATTCTCACAAAACCATGTTTATGAGAGCCACGTTTACAAATTGCTGAAACAAACATCTACATCAGTTTGCAAAGTTATGTAGGTTCTCCAAAACCATTTCATACACCATTAATATATAGGAAACAAGAATTTGTAAAAAACTTTATAAGCTTCAACCAAAAGATGACAAAAGAGTTCATATAAATCAAAAGTAACTCGTGATGATTAAAAACCCCTATATGATGTTTAAAAAAAAGTTACAACCATTATTTCAATGTTTTAACTAGTCAATTTTAACGAAAAATTAAAAGCCGATGAGGTACTTCGTAGAATCCATTGAAAACATCATCTTTCAATATACATAAAACCCAATGATATTAGGGATAATTAATGTTTTAAAGTGAAATTGAAAATGGAAATGATTTGAGATTAAAAATATGGAGTGATTTTATCCTACATATAGAAAGATGAACCGTGATAGAGAGTCGATGATTGTTCGTCAATTGTCACGATAAAGGAGTGGGGAGGTAAGCGTTGGAGTTGGTGTACGAAGAAGATAATAATTTGGGTTTTTTTTTTCCAACTTTTAAAAGTTTTATACAAAAACTAAATACTTTTAAATTAAAAGTACTCATCTTCTTAAATTAATTTTAGAAATACAGCAGTCATCCAAAAGACACGATTAACTCGCATCCAAACAAAATTTAATATTTACTTTTTAGAATATTTAACGTTTAGGAACAACGGTAATGGACCAAATATTGTAGTACCTTTTATTTATAATTATAAGACAATTCCTCAAATCCTATTAATTTATGAAGCTTTTCTTTATCATTTGAGAACAATTCATATTAATTAAATCGTACATACAACAGTTCTTGATGGCAATAGCCACTATTGATAGAATCGGGTTATTTTCTTTTCTTTTTTAAATGTTCTTTACTCAAGAGTCAAGACCAATGACTAAAAATGAAATGATAAATGTTTTTACGATAATTCATTGAAATTGACCGCATGTTATTGTCTTATTCATGAAACGTACTTTATACACACTTAATTATACACACTTATTTCCTAAAAAGCCTTATACACACTTATTTACTAAAAAACCTTATACACACTTATTTACTTATTTCCTTAAAAAAAAAAAGAAAAAAGAAAATGGGGGGACAAGAAAGTACACCTAGCCCTTAGATGGGGTTAAACTAAAATAGTAGGTACCGTGCTAATAACTCGTCCCTTTCTTCTTCCTTATTTTCCATCAATAATTATTTGTTCAAGCGATGCCAAAAACATGGTATTATCATATTAATCCGAGTTAAACTTACTATTACATAAGAATATATGTCGCTCTAAAATGTATGTTAAAACTTCGTAGCAACACGCAAACATACATTACAGTACTCGTTGCAAAATGAAAACAGTTCTTTCTAGTTTGTGGTATAAATCTTATCATCCTTCTCTGTCGAAAAAGAATATATTTGAAACTTTGCCTACTTACCATCCTTTCATTAACGTAAACAGTAGCTCTGAAATACACCAAGCGAGGGTGCAAAGACACATGCGGAAACAACGTTACGATTCCATATCCTTTTGGAATTGGTGCAAAGTGTTCAGTCAACGAATGGTACACGGTTGATTGCAACTACCCGAAGCCATACCTGTCTGCACTTAACCACCTTGAAGTCTTGGGTATTGACTTGGAAAATCAGACAGTCAGTGTAAATATGAAGAAGTTATCTGATTGCAGTCAGGTGATCAATAGTGTGGATCTGGGTAGCAGCCCCTTCCTGTATTCCAAATCACACAATAAATTTGTTTATGAAGGGTACTGTGGTCCTGCTTTCATGATGGATAATCATGGTAGTGTGCTCACTGGTTGTTCCACTACTTGTAACAATGACACTAATACTACTGTCATCATGGATACAAACAAATGTTTTGGCATCAATTGTTGCCAAACAACAATTCCTCGTTATTTAAAGTCGTACAAAGTGAATCTCATGGGTTTACAAAGTCAGCTGGGTGGAGATGGAGGTTGTGGGTCGGCTTTTTTGGTGGCTCAGGATTTATATGATGAAGATAACTTTTCTCGCAAATCATTTGCTGAAGAGGGCAGCAACTCTTATGTTTCAACAGCACTACTGTGGACCCTTTCAGATCGTGATAAAGACCAATTAACTTGCTGTGATGGATATACCGAAGGAGGGTTTACACCATCTAGTCTCAAAGTAGATCTGGGTAATGGCACGTCAATGGATACATGGAGATGTTTCACCCATGGTAACGTAGGAAATAACCCTTATTTGGTTGACGGATGCGCTGGTATGTATTTCTCTAAAAAAGTACTCTATCCCTAAATAAATGAAGTCAATCTTATTCAAACTTTTTTTTTCCTCATAATATTTAGATGCTAAATATATAAATAGATTGATATTTAAATATATTTTCATTGTTATAATTTTAATCAAAGTTTTTATAACACAGACAAAAGTATTTAACGTCAAAAAAAACTTAAAAAATTAAAAATGAACACTTATTTAGAGACGGTAGGAGTATTTGTTTGTTTGCTATCATAGATATTCCTTGTTTTCCAATTTTATTTATTTATTTATTAAATTTATTTGTTTGTTTGTTTTCTAATACTAAATGCAAGAATAGTGAGGGGGGCTACACAACATGACCCTGTAACTGTAACCGAAGAGTGTGCAAGGTGCCAGAAAAGAGGGGGATACTGTGATCATGACACAATATATGACGTTGATGGCTTAGTTTACAAAAGTAACTTCATTTGCTATGGAGCAAGCAAAATATCCTTGGGTGTTATTCTAGGTAATGTCTTTTCCTAAAATCGCGATCATCTCGATTATCAGAAATAAGTGGTCTCGGTTAAGATCAAACGACGCCACTTTTTTTGTTCAAAATTATACCTAAGTTTAGGTCCCTTTATCATTTCTCTTCTTATAAATTATCTTATACGTACGTACCCTGCTACTCCGTATTATATTCTGGGCAAGTTCTTTCTATTTGTAGAATGAATCCCATTGCAACCATACCTAGCTTAAGGAGCTTCCAAAAAGTCTAATATTTTATTTATTTATTTATTATTTTTTATTATATTTTTTAACGAGATTTTACAAGGAAGTTGAAATAGCATTATAAGGGTTACTAGACCAAACAAACTAATTAGGGGAAAAGCTCTTAAATGCGTTCCGGATTCAATTATTGGATAACTCATAACCACATGTTTCGTTGTCATTGAAGACAAAGTTTTATTTTTCGGGTGTTTCTTAGCAATAAAATGTCACTCACCCAATATAAACCTGCGAAAGAAGCCATAAGGGTGGTGGCAACGGCCGCAGCGAGGTGCGGCTTAAGCGGCCATTGAAGGCCACATCGCCATGCCACCCATGCGGCTCGAAAGGGTCATGGTGCAACGGCAAAAGTTTCGGGCGAAGAAGAGAAGAATGCTCAACTACTCAAATGTTGCTTGCATTGTTTTAAAAAAAAAAATTTTTTTCAATTTCATCTCTATTTAAACACAACCATTTCACATACTTTTTACAACAAAAAAAATCAAAACTTTACTCAAGATATCACCAAAAATAACGACCATCTTCATTTTCATCTTCATCTTCATCATCGGAGTTTTCCTCCCGAGTCTTCATCCGAACTCGTGTCTTCAACGGGTTCTACCATGTCAACCTTTAGCCGCAATGGATGCCTCAAGACACGCAAGAAGCTCAAGCAATACCTGTGGGTATATCGAACGCCGCGAATGCTCAAGAAAATCTAATGAATGACTATTTCGTTGAAAACCCAGTTTCCCGCCAATGTTTTTCGTGAAAGATTTCGTATGAATAGAAGCTTGTTCGTAAAATTGTTGGTGATATTGAAGCGAATGTCGAATGGTTTCAAGAAGGCTTAGACGAGGGGAGACGAAGTTTCACGGCGTTCAAAAATGCACACTCACCATTCGACAACTAAGAACGGTGGACCTCCTGACAGATATGATGACTACCTAAACATGGCACCAAGAACTTGTGTTATTTTTTAAAATGTTTGTGTTTCTAATAACTTGGTATTTTTATAAGTCGATATATTTTTAAAATGTTTTCGCTTTTTATATTTGTAGTCGATTGCCTTGACAAATTTTATGGCGCGGTAATCCAATTATATAGGCGAGAGTTTCCACGTAGGCTCACATCCCACGACGTTACGGCTATTCGAGGCACATGAACAACGACATCACATTCCGGAATGCTCGTAGCCTTGATTGTACACATTTCATCCGCGAAATTGTCCCCGACATTTGAAAGGTCAATATAAAGAGGTGATCACCCATACCCGACTATTATGCTTGAAGTCGTCGCTTCATATGATTTGTGATTCGGCATTCGCTTTTTCGGTCCACTTGGCTCAAACAACGATATCAATGTTTTGAATCACCATTGTATCTTACGAGCGAAATAGAACGGCGCCAAACAAATCATTTTATGTAAATGATCGACTTTACAATCGTGGATATTATCTTACCGATGGAATCTATCCCACGATTCAACGCTTGTTAAGGCATATAAGTATCCCAACCGACTGACGGAAAAGAGATTCAAGAAGTTACAAGAGTCTCGCAAGAAAGCGATGTCGAACAGCTGTCGGTCGTTAAGTCAAAATGGATGCTTCTCGTCCGTCCGGCTATGTCGGTCCAAAAAATTCGCAAACTAGTAAATACTTGTGTCATATTACACAATATGATTTTAAAAGACGACGGGCCAAGATTATCACCGGTTCATATAATGGATCGGTAGGTCGTGCTTTTATGACCAATGTATCACCGAGGAGTTACTCGACTAAAACATCCATAACCGCTCCGATATGATCTTACTTGCACGATGGAATGGCTCAAAACTTACCACACCTCGACGACTAGTGTTTTCTTTTTTCTTTAAGTATTATTTCCTTTTTATGTAATTTTCTTTAAGTATTTTGTAATTTTCTTTTAAGTAATAATAATAATATTATGTGTTTAATTAAATTGTTTGATATAATTTTAAATATAAAAGGTAAAAAAAAAAATAAAAATGGTGAGGGGAGAGATACATACCGCCACTAAAAATCCCATGGAGAGGTGCATGGGGATGAGTATGAATAAGAATGTTATTGGTGGATAGTGAGGGATGAGTGAGGATGGTTCATACCACACCTAAGGGATAATAGGAGTATGGTTTTTAGTTGTTCTTTTGTCAATTACATTTGTGGACTACGACCATACAGAAAGAAAAATGAAGAAGGCGCTAACATGTGTCCTTTTATGAACACAAGAGAAAATAAAATTGTCCAAAACAATTGAAGTATTTTATCTAGGGACAAGTTATCGAGACTCTTTATTTTTATAAACGGGACCCTTTTACATTTTTGCCTTTTTTATTTTTTTATTTTTTTTATTTTTATAATTTTGTTTATATCAAAAAACTATAAACTTGAAAGTGCGAAACAAAAAATACAAAGTTTAATAAGTCAAACGCTTAAACCGCTATAAATATTTAAACATAAACCGACAAAAATCACACATAAAAAAAAAAAGGAGACAAAAAAAGAGGATGTGGATAACTCACCCCTTTAACTAAAGATGAGAGACAAAATCATTAAGGCTCACAAAAATAAAACTAAATAAATTTGGTCCGAAAGAATGCCCTAACATTTTTGTTCATCAAAATTTTTTATTTCACTCTAGAAAGGCATAATAATTCCACAAAAATTCCAAAAAGAATAAAAAGATTTTTTTTTTTTTAAGTTCACGAAAAATTCCAAAAAAATTTTCACAAGATCGGGTATGTTGGTGCGTAAATTTTTTTTTAAAGAAGTTTTAATATGGGTCGTTTGGGACATAGGCCCAACCCATATGTAAAATGCAGACATAGAATATACATAGGAAATACACAATGTCTTAATGAAACTATACTATAAAGTCAGTAAATAGATTAACTATGGGATGATCACAGTTTGGATGATTGATCTTAATAAGGGTTCCAACAGACACCCCCCTAAGATCAATATCCATCAGACTTTTCTTCTTCTGTTTTCAGATTCAGTTTATGATGACAAAGTCATCATTTGATGAGGTCTTTTCTTCCTTGATTCTTTGATAATTTGGTATGCTGCTTTGACCAATTTGATGGTGACTGTAGGCTTTTCCTTCTTGAGACTCATCTTCTAGTTTTATCCCAAAGTGTTCAAGCTTGGAGAAGTTCTTCAACTCGTAGGTCGCATGCGCTGATCTTTTGATCTTGACCGCTTAGGCGCTTAGAATCTTTGCCTTTATCCACATTGCTTGTGGCTTTGATTGGGATAGAAGTCTGTCCCATCTAATGCACTCTAGCAGTATTATGGTAACTTTTAAGAACATCAATGTACTTGTTGTAGCATAACTTGAGGTCTTCACCATCATGGTAGGATAGGCCTAGAATTTCTGCAGCTTGTCCAAAATTCTTGGAGAAGTGTACTTGAAGATATCCACCCAAGCACTCAATAGCCTTGTAGAGGTCCATCAAGTGAATTGTCTTGCCTTTTTTTTGGGGTGGTATAGGGCCAGGCAAGGGACCATTTAAGTAGACTTCATAGAACCATTGTAGGACTGATATAAACCTTTTTCTGAAAAATTCCCATTTTGCCCAACCAATTTATCTTGACTGATGAGATTCATAAAGTTGGTGAAATCATTAAAGGTAGTGACTTTGGTAGAATAGACCACTCCTTTGATTTCAACCTCATCAGATTCATTTGACAGTGGGTTTACAGATGCATTTAAGGCTTCAAAGTTTTTATCTAAAAAGTCATTATGCTTGATTCTGAGGGAATCTTCATTGAAAATATGAGCTTTGGGATCTTTAAACATGTATTGTAAGGTGCATGTATTGTTCTCATAGAGAACTTCTACCCTTTGTTTTTCAAGGAGGTCAACTGATAGGATGTTTAGTGATACCTCAAGGGTGTAGAGGACCCATTGGATTAAGTACTTCCTATTCCTATTTTTAACAATCACTTCCCCAATACCATATGTAAAGAGCAATTTATTTTCTTCCTCAATTTTTCCAACTGAGAATTTTTCTTTAAGTTTGCAAAATAGGTTTACTCTAGAACAAACATGCATGTTTATATGATTGCTTATGTACCATATATTGTCCCGCCTTCTTGATCAGCCTTTTAACATGCATTTGTCTCAAAGTGTATCAATTCGAAACTTAATACTTACAATGGGTCATTGAATTTATGATGTGCGTAAGAGGTTTCGCATTGTTACTTGGAACATCCTCGTATCCCACTTATTCCTCCATCTTCCTTGTAGGCGCCTTTAATGATGCGCCTTCCTTTTGCACTTGAAAGATTTGAAATTCTGAATTTGTTGTGCAGACAAAGCAGAAGTGAGGTGGGAGAGATTGATTGAAGTCCTTGATTTCCTCAAGTTTTTCTAAGCATGTTCTTGCGGTCTTGGGTAATTTGCTTTATGCAAATTCCCGCCTCCCTTTCCCTTTTTTGTTGTCTCAGCAGAACAAATTCTTGAAATCTTCTCATAGGCTTCCTCAAACCTGTGCTCTGATGCCACTTCTTAGATTGGTTCAAGGCATGTTTGTTCTGCCTTGACCAGTGATGATCAAGATGTGAATTAGAGTAGGCCATGGTTTCTGATTTGTGTTTGTAGTGCAGTGTGAAATGTACAGTATGTATGCAAATAAGACAGAACAAATATTGGAGGGAAATATAGAAGTAACTAACTTTTGTATAAATTGATTGATGTAACTGTCTTACAGAATTGACATATATATACTTTTCCAAGAGGTGCCTTTGTGTTGGTTCAAGAGAGTCAACAGACACAATGGTTGGAAAGTAACTGTCAATTAAACTGTCAACAATATAAACTGTCATCTCAATATGGGTCGTTTGGGACATAGGCCCAACCCATATGTAAAATGCAGACATAGAATATACATAGGAAATACACAATGTCTTAATGAAACTATACTATAAAGTCAGTAAATAGATTAACTATGGGATGATCACAGTTGATGGATGATTGATCTTAACAAGGGTTCCAACAATATGTACTCTTTATACATACATATTAGGCTGCTATATTCGTTCTAAATTAACTAGTACATACAAAAAAATGAGAGTAAAACCTTAATTCAACTAGTATATTGATATATACCAAGTATTTGAATGCAATGCAAATATTATGTAATAGCTAAACTTTTGAATCAAGTTATGGCTACTTACTTTTTGTTGTGTATTGGCCTTGGTTCAGGTGTTAGCATAAGCATGGGTTTACTTTTTCTTGTCGCCATCGCCTATATATTATACAAGGTGATCAAGAAAACAAAAGAAAGGAGACGAAGAAAGAGGTTTTTCAAACGCATGGTGGTTTACTTCTAAAGCAGCAAGAAGAAATTAATCCGCCTTTGGTTGATCAAACCATACTTTTCACATCACGCCAATTGAGAAGGCCAACGACAACTTCAATGAGAATGCACTTGGTCGAGGAGGCCAAGGTACGCCTACAAAGGTATGTTGGTCGATGGAAGGATCGTGGCGGTAAAAATCAAAATTGTTGATGAAAGCCAATTAGAGCATTTCATCAATGAGGTGGTGATTCTTTCACAAGTCAATCATAGGAATGTGGTCAAGTTATCGATGTTGCTTAGAGACCGATGTTCCTCTACTAGTTTCGTAGTTCATCCCAAATGGAACATTGTATGATCGCATTCACTGCGAGACCGATGAGGACCCAATGTCTTTGAACATGAGACCGCAAATTGCTAAGGAGGTTGCAGAGCACTTGCTTACTTACATTCAGCCACATCCATTCCAAGATACCATAGGGACATCAAGACGGCTAATATACTTTTAGATGATAAATACAGGCAAAGTTTCGACTTTGGAACTTCAAGGTTCAGATCAATAGATCAAACCCACTGACTACCTTAGTCATAGGTACATTTGCTACCTAGACCCCGAGTATTTTCAATCTAGCCAATTCACCGAAAAGAGCGACGCTTATAGTTTTGGAGTTGTATTGGTTGAGCTTTTAACAGGGAGAAAGGCCAATCTCATTAACTAGATTTGGTGAAAATAGAAGTTCGTCGCAGCACTTTATGTTGGTACGTGGAAGAAGGACGGGTTATGTCTATATTTGACGCAATGGTTATTAAAGAAGGCACTAGAGATGAGCTATTAGCGAGTGAACCTCGCAATGCGATGTCCGAATTTCAATGGAAAGAATAGGCCAACAATGAAAGAAGTAGGCGTCAGAGTTAGAAACCATAAGAGCGCCCTCATATTCCATCCGCGGTTCGAGAATAATACCAAGTCGATGGACGTACGGGCATGAATTATCGATGCTATCGTGATGGGAATCAACATCAACATTCTTAAGTTCCGAGAACCGGCCAACAATGAAAGAAGTAGTCAGAGTTAGAAACCATAAGAGCGCCTCATATTCCATCTACTGCCCGACTAATACGTAAGTCGATGACGTATGGGCATGAATTATCGATGCTTTCATGGGAATCAACATCATCATTCTTAAGTTCAGGAGAACATTACTCAATGATGCAAACAAGGCGGTTTTTTGTTTAATAAGTTGTCATACAATATATTGTTACATAGTATTGTATATAATTATATATTAGTTGTAAGTAATCATAGATTTATAAAGAACACTGAATTTGGAAAGATAAATATGTATTCATAAGGGTATAAGGCCTTTTGTAACAATCCTTTTATACCAGGAGCTAGTCGATACAACAATGGAATACATGAGAGAATGAGACATGTCACTACGTCAATAAACTAAACTGACACGCTATTGAATATGTCACCTCATTATTATCAAGTGAAGGATGTTAAGAATTTGGCATAAAAGAAAAGGGTAAAAGCTACAAATGCTTAATGTACTTACAATAGAAACTCATTATGCTTTGTCTACTTTATTTATTCTTATAATACATAACAGAAATGGTTTATTAAGGGTATATTGGTCATTTCTCACATCTTCATCTTCTACTTCCAAACACCATATATTTCCGGTGAAAGACCCATACCAAACATAAAAAAAAATGTGCTTCTGCTTAAAAAAAGACGTAAAAGGATTAACAAAATAAAATAATAATAAGCAAATCCCAAACACTTGTTGCGTCTAAATGTAGCAAATATCATACTACATAATTATATATCTTCATTAAACACACCAACAGTAAGACAAGTAACAACTAACAACATCCGTCAGCAAATATTCCCGCCAATTATGCCTCCTCATCTACCTACAACACGGCCCAAAATCCAACCAACCAACCGATTCATTCCTTTCATTTTACTACGCCATTTCGAGAAAGATGATGAACACAAGATGACTTGGTGTGACATCATCGTCTGAATCATCGGAACAGATCGCTTGACCGACGAAGTCGCTCGGCTGACGACGCCGTTGACGAGGTCATTGAGGCTGAGGATGCGTATGTTATCTCCATGCACACCTCGCACGTTAGTTAGAAACCGAGAATCGGTGAATGGTGGAGTAGTAGATCTGCTTTTTATAGTCACTATAGATGAGAATAAATGACTTGCAAGTTTTCTGGGTGGGACTCTCGGAGGAATCTGGTTATAAATGGGAAGTGAAGATGAAAAGAAGGGTATTTAAGTCTTTTTGTATGAGAAAACATTTAATTAAGCATAATGACAATAGACGTGAAACAATGTAAAGTAAAATGACAATAAAAAAGTTGAGAAAGTATAATGAGTTATTATGATAAGTACATTAAGCATTTATAGCTTTTACCCAAAAGAAAATATATGTATGTCGTATGTATTCATTAGTTGTACTTAATATATTTTTTTTGAAGGGCTGGTTGTACTTAATATTGATATTGTTGTTGTTCCATACGAAAGGCATGTTTTATATGCAATGTCGCTAAGCATCATTTGTATAAGTTATAACAGTCTATGGGGTGTCTTCATGACTCCATGTAATATGATATGCTATTTTACTTGTACAGGGTGATTGGAAAAGAGTCTTGTAGGGAATTATCTTGTTTTTCCAAGATGTAAATGCTTTTCTCATGTTGTGATGTTAATGATTTGAGTGGTACTTTGTATATTGGGAGTGATTTAGAATCTTGAGTGGTAAATAATAATGATAATGATGTGATTTTGGGGAAAAACAATGGAAGATATGGTAGAAATAGTGATGGTGAAAATGATGTATACAAGGGTGTTCGATGAAATGTCAAGTATCAAATTTATCAAACAAGATAGGTCGGTTCGAGAGTATCATGATGCTTTGTTCCTTTAGCTAGTAAAGGGGTTTGAGTGAATTATGTGCCGTTAGTGTATTCATTTGGGGGTTACAGCCGGATATTGAAGAATGTCTTAGAATGATCAAACCCAAAACGCTTTATGATGCATATTTGTTGGCTAAGATACAAGAAACGACTAATGAGATCTTGAAGAATAATCGTTCAAATAGAGTTGAAAACAAGAACAGTGAGTTAGCATCATGAGTGTTATAAAGAAAATGCAAATGGTAAGAAACCGTGTGGAGTTATTTGCTCTTGATGAACTCAAGAAGATTGTAATATTGAGGCGTGGAATCAAATGGTACAAATGGAGTAACTAATATAACAAGTGGTTTGATTGGTGGTGGTGACTTTTGTAATGAAAAAGATAACAAAATAGAATCAAGTGGTGTGATCATTATTAATTTTGGGTTAAAGGTTCTTAGTGAAATTTGTAAAGAAGATGCTGAAGTTAAAGAAAATCAATCAAAGAATTCAAAAGAAGATGATGTAAACAAGAAATGCTTGGCGATTTCCAATCACAGCACCTAAAGCAATTGGTTACAGTTTAGATAAGTTGAAGATGGATAGTGGGTATGTTATGTGTAGAAACAGGGGAATCTTGAAAGTTGCATGGAAGCCGTTGGTAAAAATGCGGATGAATGGGAGTATTATCAGCAGATGAAATATTATAAAAAAGGAAGTGAATGCTTAATGCATGTGGTCAGTTAGGTTAGGAGTCAATCATCAGTTTGAGTAAGAAAAGATACAAACAACATTGAAATTCTTAAACATGGTACGGAGTTAAATAACCTCCCACTTTGCTATAAATAACCTCCCACTTTGATAGGAAGGGCATTGTCTATTGAATGATACTCAGTATAATAAAACAAGAACAAAGCAATGATCTCTGTCCCTAAAATTCTCGTTTGATCAATCATCTCCCTTTGTAGTGTGTTGGTCGTTGATTGTTTGTGGCATCATATTGGTATCGAGCTTTTGGTTGCTTTGAATCGTATTGATGGCGTAAGAACAACCCCGTGGTCGCCGAGGCGTCGAGGGTGGATATGTGCGTGGGCAACCTCGTCAAGGTGCCGACCTCAATGAGGATGAACCATGACCAAACCGTAGGGACCGCCGGTACCTCAAGATCGCATGCCAAGGAAGACGAACCAGAATTGGAACGCTCGCGCATGCAGACAGTTGGATGATTTTCGCTAAGCTTATCGCGATGAAGAAGAAAGTGAGGATCGGACATCGACTCAACCGAGAGCAACAATGAGGAAGATGAAAACCATGGGGGGTTCATCGGCTCGATAGAGATTGCCGTTTCAGGCTGGGACGTTACAATTTCCTCAGAACCTTGGTGTGAAAGTCGACATCCCTGACTTTGAAGGTTAATTGCATCCGATGAGTTTATTGATTGGTTACACAAAGTTGAGCGAGTTTTGATATTAAATGTGACAACCCGTACTTTCGTGTCATTTCTAAACAATTTATGCCTCACATTTCAACATTTATCGTAAACTTGGTTTATTTGTTTCAAATTACAGAACCTTTATGGTTTAGCTGCTAATTCATGATCATATCATCACGAACATTTCATATGGACTAATTTTAGTCTACATTTCATTAACATCATTTGCATCGCATTAGTTCATTCATGACATCTCATTTCACATTTAACGCGTAATTTTATATTAAATAAACGTTATCGCTGCGAGTTATTATTTTTATATTTAATCCGCTACTTTCAAAAATGATCCCGATGTATTTTTATACTTACACTTAATTTATAAAAACTATATTTTTACTTTACCTAGTGTTTTAAATTTATTTTGTATATAAATTGTTAAAGTTATATTATTACGACGCTTTTCATAAAAACTACTGATAATTATTTTATCACCAAATTTCACAAGGAATGTATTTTACAATTTTTATTATATCATTACATTCTATTTTGATCTATTAAAAACTTACTTGTACCAAAAAGTTACAATTATCTACACTTTACTTACATTTTCTTACAAATTACATAAAATTACACAAGTATACATATTTATACATTTTATAAAAAAAAAAAAACAAAATATCTACTTATACTCCCCTTGGCGACTCAAGGAGGGAGACATTAATCGAGGAATGGTTTGTGATTGTTGAAAGTTTTACACATTACATAAAAAGTCTTACACTCATTCTCATTTCATTCATGCACCTAAAATACATAGTTGATAAAAACTCTTCTTCTTTGTTTTCCTTCCTAACCGGTTCTACATCAAGAGCAAAAGGATCATCATCAAAATTTTCTCAAGTGTTTATACAATCTAGTTTATACTCTTTATAAGGTTTTGAAATAAAACCAAGAGTGTTTAAGTTTAACCTTGTTACTTGCACCTCATCATATTCACTAGTAAGCATGTTTCTTTCATTTTTCATGTTTCTTTTCATTACATATGTATCTTTTCATTTTTGAACAAACATGCAAGACATATGTGATTTATACCATTTTTACTTGATTTTGGAGTTATATATATATTTGGTCATCCTATAATTATCCCCTTGGTATTCATTGGTCTTGATGGTGATTAGGAACCCATGACACCCTAAGAAGGTGTATGGTAGGATTAGATTAGTTTGGAGTTGATTTGAAGGGATTAGAATAGGTTTTGTCCGAAAAACTATTTTCGATAAGTATATGTTATGTTCTGTCCTTGATTTGATTTTCTGAAAACCGACGGTAGTAGGCACGACATTTTGGCCTTGATATTTAGAAAATATACTTTAAAACGAATCCGTGGTCGCTTGAACGGATTAAAACGGAGTTATAACGGCAAGAAGTTATGAATTTTTAAAGTTTGACGACGTAAATATATACTTTTCGTAAATTTCAAGATGTCGTTTTATTTTGTCCGAGTCAAAACGAGCCTTAAGCTTCACAAATTATTTCGACTTGTCAAAATATATTAGTTTACTCGACACGGGTTAAGGACGACATAACGTAGAAAACGGATTTGAAACGACAAAGATATGCATCGCCATAAACTTGCCGTAACTATTATTTTCCGAAAACTATATTATTTCTACGATACAAGTGTTACGGTGTCAGTAACGTCCATGTTGACGGTTGTTTTAACTATGATGCAAAACTTTTGGAACGAAATGTCTTCTAATAAAATCAAGATCACCGAGAGCATATTTTTCAAAACGATAAGCCGTTTGTATAGCGGAGTTTTAATAAATTAATTACGGTTGCTCAAATTTGGCCGAAACTCATTTTTAACCAACAATTAGCCAAAATCACTATCTTTAACCCTTATGATCTTTATGTTCGAGACCTTTATGACGAAAACTCCTGAACTGAAACTTTTAGATTTCGATACAAACTTTCCAAAACCGTCGAGTTCGTTTCCTAACGTGCGACGTACACCATTTTACGACTACTTTTATGAAGCCATTTTGTCACTTTTATAAAAATTCGACGACATTGTTTCTGACGAAAAAGTGAAAATTTCACCATAAATCATTATAACACCATTGTAGGATGACATTTTGACGTAAATACTTGTAAAGTGATTTTTGAATGGTCAAGACGTCAAAAGAGTATTTTCGACGATAAGTAATATTTTCAAACTCGCAAATGGTATAAATAACATACGTAATGCATGCATATCATAACATTACATTGCAACTCATTACATATCATATCATTCGTAATAGGTCGGTTAAAGTTTCACGCTATACCTCGGTGTACTCACCTTGTCATCACACGATTTACCAAGTGAGTTTTCATAGCCCCGTCAGATACACTTTTAATTATTTTCAAACTTACGGGAGAATACATTGCACAACATTTTATTACGATACCAAGTACATTAAATTCATTTACATTGCTTGTTACCGCATTTGCCAATTGAAAGTCCCCATTACGAACATGAACCGTTAATCATAGAAGCGAGGATGGTGGATAGATCTATCGAGGTGACGCCCATCCGGGTTGGTGAATCCTAACTACATGTTACGGATGCATTTCATTTAATAACATTACGGAGTTGTCCGGCAAACACTCTGCGAGGCATACATTATGAGCAGTCTAGTTTCGGTGTCATGGGCTTAAAGCAATTGTAACATTTTACGTGACATGATTGTCATGCACGATCTATACTTGTAGTCGTATAAAACATTTACCTAAACCTATGATTTCTCACCAACATTATTGTTGATGGTTTAGCAATGTATTTTCATGGCGAGGCATTATCATCATGACATGGTTTAGGGACCTACATTTTGAGTCGCGTCGACTTACATTATTATACATTATGGCACTTTATTTCAAAACCATCGTTTGAACATGTAATATATTTGTGTTTCATGAAACTTTGTAAACTTTTGGGACCTATGTTGTACTCTCACAAAGCTTTTGTTAAATATCAAACGATGTGTTTTAAAACGACACTTTAGGTCGCTTCAATGTAATCGCGATTGTGTGCTATGGCATGATCAAGCCCCTCAGAATTAAAGTTAAATAATTAAATATAAATGTTGTATTTATTTATTTATTAAACGAAATAACTAACGGACGTTAAGTAATTAATGTAATGCACTAACGGGCGTTAAATGTATTGGAAAAGGACTAGAATGCAAAGTTTGGAAAAGTCTCGGACTCCTTTGTGGATTATGCGATCGGCCACAAGGACCCAACCCAAACCCATATTGACTCAAACTTGTTCACCAAGTTTAGTTGGAG
The DNA here is from genome assembly GCA_022545495.1 of Chrysanthemum lavandulifolium. Lineage (NCBI taxonomy): Eukaryota > Viridiplantae > Streptophyta > Magnoliopsida > Asterales > Asteraceae > Chrysanthemum > Chrysanthemum lavandulifolium. Next base: position 160,735,793 of record CM040245.1, on the reverse strand, counting down.
TATATACAAGGCTGTGGGTCTTGTTTTTGCATCTCTTGTATTCATTGCTAAACCCTAAAACAGCTTTTGTGTGTTTCTTTGCTCAAACCGATCGACATCACCATAGGGTGTTGATCATCTCTTTCCACAAAACCAAGTTATTTTGTTTGATAAAACTAGGATTACTTAATTCGGTTTAGTACGTGTGTACAAGAACGTAGTAATAACACATTATTGTTATTATTCTTGGATTGAATTACAAAGCGGTGAGGGTAATTCATATAATCCTAATTATATCAAATTAGGGTTCTTCCATTGCTAGTTTGTGGATTGATTCTTGTTCGGCTAGAATCGAGAAAAGGTACGCATATTCTTTTATGTTAATTAATTATTTGTTAATAAATCCTATACGCTTCCGCTTGATTACTTTGATGTTTTGTGGTTATTTATTTGAATGTCATGATATATAATTCCAACAAAGGGCATCACGAGTCATTGGTTTTAATGAGTAATTAATTACATAAACGCTAATAAAACAAATACTTGTATGTTGTTTGATATGTTAATCTAGGGTCTATGTTTATAATTGTTTGGTCGATTTTTTGTTAATTGGGGTGTACCCTAATTTTTTAAGTCGACATATATATATATATATATATATATATATATATATATATATATATATATATATATATATATATATATTAGGGTTTTGAAAATTGTTTGCTAACCTTATTAAAACCTAGAATTAATATATTGATTACGTGATTAATTAGTGAATAATTTGTTATGTGTCATGGAATTTTTGATATGCGATCCGGTGACCATTTGTATAATTGTTATGATATATCCATGATTATACATGCATGTTAGTCATGGATAAGTTGCTGATATTGTTTAATTGTTAAGATATATTTATTTACGATAAATCTTGAATTGGGAAGACTCCAATTATATATATTAATGAATCAATTATGTGCAATTTGGTATATTTTAATTAAAGGTTTACTGTAATCGATTCATCGATGTATGGCTCACTTTCTATTGTTTGGTGAAAACCCTAAATTAATATATACATTAATTTAACGTGAGATATTGATTATTAATAGGGTTTTATCGAATAAGTTGCATGTATTTCTTGTTTACACGTATAAATTGTTTATTATGTGCGCATTGTTTTAGTAGTTTATTTTTATTGGTATTACTTGTTTGTTTATTATGCGCGACGGTTTAAGCAAAGGGTAATTTTGAATAGAAAAATAATACGGACTAAACAATGGCGAAATTTGATTGTTATGGAAGAGTTAAGTTTTCAATAGTTTAATTGATTGGTGACTTTGGTACAAATTTACGAACGGCTCACCCATTAGAATGAACTATAAAGGGTTAATAAAGAAGTGCGCATACCACAATGAAAGGATGTCTAAGGTTATGCTTTTGCACTTACACGGTCCTCTCCTCCTCTGAAGTTCGAATGGAGCTACTTAGTAAGCCATATAATGTACAAACTCATCTTAAGGGCGAATTAGTTTTAATTCCATGCACCACGGTGGTAATTACGAAACACTAAGTGTTTACACTTATGCAAAAGTACGGTATAATGGATGATAATTAACACTAAATTCCTTGATTGGTAAACCCAATACCTCAATCAAAACTTTGATAATTTGATCTTTATGAATTGGTAATAAAAAGTTTTTTTATTAAAATTATGCTACAAGATGAATGCATGACATCTTTGTACATATTTGATTTGACCACATAAAATCAAAACTAGTACCCTTTTAAATTAAGTTATATGCCATCTAATTAAAAGGAACACTTGAAGTTGCAATTCGTCATGACAAGATTTGGCTAGATTGTGATGGAGAGGTAAATCTCTATGTAAAGTCGGACCTTACATGGACATATTTGCGATTATTTAAGTTAGACACTTAAATTGAGTAGTAAGTGAGACACGGACTCAAGGCGTAAGATGGGATGAAACATGTTTATATTTGCAATAGCGTTGGAAAATATAAATCCCATAAGGATCTAGGAGTTGGAAATTGTTTGCCAATTAATGTTCGACAGATTACCTTATTATATGCTTTTGTTACTAGCAGATCAACCGATGTAATGAACCTATGATAATTTGGATCCTAGTTTTCGAGAAAATTATATGGTTATATGTTTATATTACCGTTGGATATATTTTATTTTCTTGAAAAGTTGTATTATCGAAAATACTAATACTTGAACTTTTTCTCGTAGAAATGGCTCAAAATAACGATAACACTAACATCGCACTAAATTTCTGCTCAAAAGCTTTTTGATCGAGAAAAGTTGGTCGCTCTAAAATTTCAATGATTGGCACCGCTTTGAGAATTGTCGTAGAGTTGCTTGACCGGTTGAAATATCTTTATGAACCTTGCCCCGCCGAACTAATCGGTCCTACTGACTACTCAATTCGAAAAGGACGAGTGGAAGCTGAGTATAAGCGTCATAATGCGGCTTGTCTTATGTTGGGAGCGATGAAATATGTTTTTCAAAAGCGTTCGAACATTATTTCCCATATAATATGCTCGATGAACTTGAACTATGTTTGAGAAACCAAATCGAGATTTATGACTTGACCGACGACATTACACAAGCCCAGGCGGGAGAGGGTAAACCCATAAGTGCTCATGCTGGAAATGAAAGGTTACATGGACGAACTAAAGGCACTTGGCAAAACTTATGATGATGACATGGTGTGAATCGATTAATAGATCCCTTAACAAGGATTTTAATGGTTTTGTCGAAACTTCAATATGCAATGCGTGGGGAAGACGATTCTTGACCCACACGCATTGCTAATTGACTATGAGAAAGGGTTGCCTCAAAGGTTCCTACCTCGGTACTTGCTATTCGAGGTGGAAGGATTAATAAGCCAAAACCACATCATGCGAACAACAAGAAGGGGAATGGTAAGGAAAGGTTGACAAAGGCAAACAGGTTATAGCCTATCAACCTCAACCCAAGAACCCTACTCATAGGAAGGAAAATCCCAAAAGATCAAGCATGCCACCACCTGTAAGGCGTTGGGCATTGGAAGAAAGCGTGCTCTCTATCTTGATGAATTGCGGGCAAATAAGCAAGTATGAAGGGTCCATGAGGCGATTCTTCGTGTAATTTATTTGTCATTGAATTATTTACTCTAAATCATAAAAATTCTCGGTATATGATATTGGATGTGGTATTCACATTTGTAATACCTCTGTGGGTTTAGAGTGGAAAGGAAGCTTGCCTATGGGGAGCAATATCTCGCGTGGGAAATAGGCATACGCAAACGGTAGCCAGTTGAAAGGAACGGCGTTTAGTTAGTATTGCCTCGGGCTTAATCTTGTTATTGAACAATTGTCATTATCGCCTTCTATAATTAGAGGTGTTGTCTCCTTTTCGCTTTTGTTGGATGATGGTTTTACTCATACTATTTCACGTAATGAAATTGATGCTTCTTTAAATGGTGTATTTTATTTTAAAGCAATTCTGTGAATGGTGTGTTTGAAATTGATGTGATTGGAAATGAATCTAAGCGATAAGGTTTTAAAAGGTACCTTTGAGGGGTCATTTAAGCCCTTATTTGATCACTTTTGTATCCGTTATTACTTAATATCGTTCCTTTACACTTTTTAGGTCTCTTGAAGGCAAAATCTTTGAATGGCACTTATTTGGACGAAAAGGCGAATATACGAAGAAATGGCCAAAGTCAAGAATCGAGACACTCAAATTCTTTGAAAATACAAGGTGACGGCGTCGCTCGCTTATCTGCGACCGCCGGAGGATTTTGTGACGGACGTAAGCCAAAACTCCTATTTTCAAGTGACGACGCTGTTATAAAAGAGTAGCCATCGCAACTCGCACGGCCTAGATTCAATCGGGGGCGTCGCCGAAAGTCGAAGAGGACGGCCACAAGTACAAGGTGGCGCATGCCGCAAGTCTAACGTGGCCAAGGCGAAAACCTAATGACGTCCACAAAAATAAGGTGACGCCGCATGTGTAATCTTATATATAAATCCGAATTTTTCGATTTGTGTAGTCTTTGGAGTAAAACCTAAACCGAACCAAGGTCGTTTTGTACAAAGATTTTAGGGTTCAAACCCTATCTTACACAAGATAAGTGTTTTACTTCATTAATTCAATTATGTCTTTGATTATTTGTGTGTATGCTTGCATGTTCCCCATGTCCGGCTAATTTACTTGTGTGTTTGCTTAGGAATATGAAACTTAATTATTAAATATTGATTGGTTGTCTCTTATCTTTGTTGATTAATGATCTAGTAATGCGATAGGTCATTCGTTGTGTACTTAATGCTTGATTAAATCTTTGTGAACCTTAGAATATAACTTTTGAGTAGTTGTAAGCTAAACCATCCAAAGAGTGCCTTAGAGTAGAGTTTATTATCCCTAGTGGGTTTGTAGACGAGACCCTTTGGTAAGTTCAAAGAGTTAGGGAACATCGCATACCCTACGACTTTAGACACACAACGCAACTAAGAATAAGGACGTGACATTCAACCACCAATAGGAGATAATTAAGGGTAGTAAAACCTAAGTAAACACATCTTTAAACTATCATACGAGTACACAATAATTAGACATAGACTACATACACCTTAGATTAGATAATTAGATAAGTAGAGTAATCGGTAGCAATACCAACCCCAAATCTAAACCCCGAGATTCGTACCTTTCAATTTCCTAAAAACATAAAAAGATAAAAATAATCTTCCTCAACCCCAACCTTAGCGTAGTAACTTTACTAGCATTCCTATTCCCCAGAGAGCGATATTAATACCGTGGCTACCCTAATTACTACACTACAACGATTAGGTTCACCGCCTAGGGTGTTGAAAAACTTTCTTGGCGACAAAAGGAAGTTCCTTTGACCCCGATCCACGCGTGTAGCGTTATCAAGTTTTTGCGCCACGCGGGAATAGAATAGCTAGTTAGTAGTCCACCTCGCTTAGCTTTGCTTGATTCCTATCAAGTAATTTTTTCTCATTTTTAGCTTTCTCTTGGTCTATCCCCTTCTTCGTGACCTTTGTCGTAATCCCATCACTTTTCATCATGGAAGGTGATAAACCACCAAACAACACTTTACCATCAAACAAATACCCCCACTCGATCCAACTTTTGCCAACCAACTCCGAGCTCGCATTGTTAGTGAAATTGGAGCTTAAAAACTTAATAGGATAATTGAAAGTGCATGAGAGAAGCACTCGAGGAATCCACTGTAACCTAGATAGTGATTCGACCTCAGTGATTCGAAGATGAAATTGTGGAAGGAGATTATAAGGTTCGGAGATTATGGATGGAAGTAAGGAGGAGGAGGAGCTTAGGGAGTATTTCAATTCATACCCTAATGGAAAGGAAACGCTTATCACTATAATGTAGTTAACTTCCGTGACCGCCTTCGAACCATGCATAAAAAGTGGTGACCCTAAAAATATCAAGATACCGTGCATGATTGGTTACTTATATAGGGATCACACTTACATAGATTATAAAGCACCCATGAACATAATGTCTAGGCTCTACTACAATTGGATCATGAGAGAAAATTTAGGACCTATGAGGACCCTTTACCCTAGGAAAGTGAGTAACTATGTTGGGTGGCCAAGGGATTGCATGTCTTCGTAGGGAACTTCACATTTAGGTGTGATTTCATGATTCTAGAAAATGTGAAAGGCATTATTGATGGAGTTTTAGGAGATGTGATACTTGGGAGACCATTTATTGAGGAATCTAAGATGGTTTATGATCAAGAGGAAGGAATAGTCAATTTCTCGAATGAGACCGAATGTGTTAAATAAATAATGCCCTGCAAAAATAAGAGGTTTGAGGGCATTGATGAGTTAGATGTAGATAGCATTCCAGCCTTTGAAGTTGATTGGAAGGACAAGGTTCCCTATACCACCTGTCTAGAATTGGGCCCTGAATACATTCGTGATGAGAACAGAGTTAAGATAATTGAATGGGCTTCTAAGAGGAGGAAAACGTAGGAGCACGACTACGAGTCTAGCTACAAGACTCTTAAATAAAGAAAAGCGCCGTGGAAGGCAACCCATGCTTAATTGTTTGCTTGTTAGTGTCATATGTCTTTTATTAATTGTTTATTCTCATGTTTAAATTTGTAAAAATGTTTTATTTTGTTTTAACCTCGTCTTAATTGCATATAAAGGTATTTTACATAAGGGATAAGTGTAGGAGGATTACACACGCTTTTCAAAAGAAACGTAAACATGAGAATAACAATTAACTAAAAGATATATATGTGTGTTTGTTCGAGTCAAATGCTTGTATCGAGTCATAATGGATGTTTTCTGAAATTTTCAGTATTCTAAAGATGTAAATTTTCCGAATTTTTTTCGTAAAATCGCAGACCGCTTTTGTCGGGATAACTGACGGGGCAGAAGGAGTAAAACACCGCATTACTTTTTCTCGTTTTCGAGCTACTTATAAATTTTGGAATTTTCCAGGTCTTAAATTTCCGTAAATTTAGCAACATCCATTCCACAAGCATTATATCCTAGTTTAAATCGAGTCTTATATATATTATTACATGGAACTTTACGCGAAGGTTTCGTTTGTTTTCTTCAAGTGTGCAGGTTTAGTTTATCAAGAAGAAGTTACATAAGATTGGAAGGAGCTCATCACGCATAAATTCTTCTTGGAAAGGATTTAACCACTACTTTACACGGATCCTACCGAGCTAATTAGGGAGTACTAGTTTCTTTCGCTTTGCATTACCTTCCATTATCATAACTTTGATATTTCGGGAACATTGGGGACAATGTTCGGTTTAAGTGTAGGAGGGAAAATAAAGCGGAACTTTGAAACTATGCTTATCCTTGATTATTTGCTTTGTCAAGTGTATTTGTGTAATAAACCATGAGAAAATGTCGGTTAGGGTAATTTTGGCACCAAATTTTTAATTTTTCATGACATATAGGAGTGGGCCATTAGTCTTAACAAAAGCGTCTCACGGATAGGAAGTTGCATGACTAGCACAAAAAACCCTTTACCACCTAAATTCCACCCAAAATGTGAGGATCACCCTTAGATTAGTAGGAATTAAAGCATTCATCTTTAATGCTTAGAGTGTGAACCGGTAGTATATTAGATTCTAGAACTTGTTTTGTGATGCATTCTGAGATCGCTATTAAGACTACACTTGTGTAGTTAGGAATAACTAAATGATAAGAGACATTAGGATAACCCTTGTTTGATACCCGTAATATAATTACTTCTTCCACCTCGGTTGAGTAATTCCCCCATACCCTTTGCGTTGTACTCATCTTTAGTACACGATACCCCTAGTTAACCCCTTAGACCCTCTCCTTTCCGCGGTTCTCGTGATGTTTCGGTTTTTCCGGAATATCAATGAAGAACATTGTTTACACCCCACCCCCAAATATACACCCAAATCGCCTTAGCCTACCCCGATGCACTCACTTCTAGTGCATTATTGTTATCACCCTAAACCCTTAGTTCAATTATCGGTTGCTTGCATGAGTTGCTAAGTCGAGTCATATCCTTTGTATACGCTTTTGGGACGATTGGGATTCATGGGAAAAGTTAAAGTTTATGAAATGACGGAAGGAACGTTAAATTCAAATTCCCTTTGTTTGCGTAATAATGTACCCCAAGTGTTTTGATCTTTTCAATTCGGGTCAAATTGGTGTTAGAGTAATAAAAACTCAAGTGTAGGGATGTGCCTATAAATCCTATCATTTTGATGTTACCGTAGAGGATGGTAGAGTAAAGTGTATGAAAAAAAAAAAAACATACGGGCTACCATCCTACATCTATCCTTTAAATTTATGTTTGTTTGTTTCAGTTAGCTAAAGTCTAGAGTGTCGAGTCTTGGCTTAGCAAAGCCATTCTTCGTATGCATTTAACATAGAGATTTTTGACTTGCCACCACTAAAAAAGCCTATCCCACCAAACCCTTTGTTTCCCTACCGTAAGCCTAACGTTACAACCTTTTTAAAGACCTCTTTGATAGTCTTTTCTAGGTGCTTACGCCAAAGCGATGGAGGTTTGATCTATTCTCAAGCCTATGGTAATCTATGTACTAGGACCGGTTAATGAGTGTTTATCTTCCATTTCCAACTTGTTATATTTCATATACACCCGAGAGAGATGTGAGTATCCAAACACCCCATGTGAGGTGCTAGTATGTAATTCCGTGCTTGTTATGACTTTTTGGGCTTATATGTGTTGTAGACTATTTTAAACCAATGCTTCATGATCCCTAACTTATAAATTAATTGGCTAAAAGCACATTTGTTCGAGGACAAGCAAATACCAAGTGTAGGGATATTTGATAAGGTTTTAAAAGGTACCTTTTGAGGGTCATTTAAGCCCTTATTTGATCACTTTTGTATCCGTTATTACTTAATATCGTTCCTTTTCACTTTTAGGTCTCTTGAAGGCAAAATCTTGGAATGGCACTTATTTGGACGAAAAGGCGCGAATATACGAAGAAAATGGCCAAAGTCAAGAATCGAGACACTCCAAATGCTAAAAAATACAAGGTGCCGGCCATCGCTTATCTCATGACGCCGTCGGAGGATTTTGTGACGGGACGTAAGCCAAAACTCCTATTTTCAAGTGACGATGTCAAGTTATAAAAGAGTAGGCCGTCGCAACTCGGACGGCCTAGATTCAATCCGGATGGCGTCGGTCAAGAGGACGGCCACACAAGCACAAGGTGGCCGTAGCAAGTCTAACGTGGCCAAGACGAAACCCTAATGACGGCGACCCGACGGCGCCACAAAACATAAGGTGACGCCGCATGTGTAATCTTATATAGAATCCAATTTTTCAAGATTTGTGTGTAGTCTTTTGGAGTAAAACCTAAACCAACCAAGGCTGTCTTGTACAAGATTTAGGGTTCCAAACCCTATCTTACACCAAGATAAGTGTTTTACTTCATTAATTCAATTATGTCTTTGATTATTTGTGTGTATGCTTGCATGTTCTCCATGTCTCGGCTAATTTACTTGTGTGTTTGCTTAGGAATATGAAACTTAATTATTGAATATTGATTGGTTGTCTCTTATCTTAGTTGATTAATGATCTAGTAATGCGATAGGTCATTCTGTTGTGTACTTAATGCTTGATTAAATCTTTGTGAACCTTAGAATATAACTCCTTGAGTAGTTGTAAGCTAAACCATCCAAAGAGTGCCTTAGGTAAGAGTTTATTATCCCTAGTGGGTTTTGTAGACGAGACCCTTTGGTAAGTTCAAAGAGTTGGGAACATACGCATACCCTACGACTTTAGACACACAACGCAACTAAGAATAAGGACGGACAATTCAACCACCAATAGGAGATAATTAAGGAGTAGTAAAACCTAAGTAAACACATCTTTAAACTATCATACGAGCACACAATAATTAGACATAGACTACATATACCTTAGATTAGATAATTAGATAAGTAGAGTAATCGGTAGCAATACCAACCCCAAATCTAAACCCCAGATTCGTACCTTTCAATTTCCTAAAAACATAAAAGATAAAAATAATCTTCCTCAACCCCAACCTTAGCGTAGTAACTTCTTACTAGCATTCCTATTCCCCTAGAGAACGATATTAATACCCGGCCACCCTAATTACTACACTACAAAGATTAGGTTCATCGCTTAGGGTGTTGAAAACTTGCTCTATTTAAAAGGAAGTTCCTTTGACCCCGAACGACGCGTAGCGTTATCACTAACAATAATAATAATTGATGTTTAGCATTAACAAGAAGATAAAGTTAGACTTGAATTCTTCTTATCTTTGGCATTGTAGACTTGCTCATATAGGCAAGGCTCAGCATGCATAAGTCGCAACAAGAAGGGCTTTTGCAAAATATCAATGATGAATCATTTGATAAATGTGAGTCATGCATATCGGGAAGATGACGAAGAAACCTTTTCATAGCAATATGTAGAGGATTCTCGATCTACTTGGTCTTATTCATATCGATGCTGTGGACCACTTAGACACGTGTCAAAGAGAGGTGCTAGCTACTTCTTAACCTTTATCGATGATTTCAACTGTTATGGTTATGTTTATTTACTTAAGCATAAACATGAGGTGTTTGAAACATTTAAGGTTTTCAAAGCGATAGAGCTGCAATTGGGAAACAAGATTAAAGCTCTTCGATCCGATAGAGGGCGAGTATCTAAGCCAAGAGTTTAAAGATTACTTAATGAGAATGGAATTGTCCGAATCTCACTCTCCATATACTCACAACAAAATGGTGTATTCGAGAGAAGAAATCGTACATTTTTGGACATGATACGATCTATGTTTAATCTTACTACTCTACCTTTATCCTTTTGGGATTATGCTTTAGAATCTGCTGTTCGCATTTGTTGAAAACCAAGACCTTGATAGATCTTAAGCACTCGGAGATCGTTAGTGTTGCCTATGTAATCACAAGCAAACTAATGGAAGATCTCTACAGCTCGTATTTTGAAGCGGAAAGTAAATACAAGTTATAATAACTAAGAACTCTTTGATCCTCTATGGATCTTTTGATTATCGAAACTCTATGTTTCGGATAGTTTTCAAGACTTGAAAGACTTAAGAAAAGCTTATCTATTACATACTATCATGGTTTCTTATATAGGCAAGAAACCCTAATGAGCGTTGACAATTCACGCTCCTAATACTAACATAGACTAAGCATGCATTTTAGACAAGCATGCAACTAATCATATTGTTTTGTTAATCATATTGTTTATTCTGAGTAAGCTCTACATAATACGGCGCCAACCTATACATACGGCACGACTTTTACTCTATAATCGAGCTTATCTCCCACGTGATTCACATCTTGGAAGAACACGACATTCTGCTTTAACACTTCTGGAAGTGTGACTCACAGAATCCATTCTTCTTTAGCGTAATCTCTTGGCAGCTACTTCGTAGTAATCGAGTTTACCTTAATTCCCAACAATCCTCCCTAAACCGGAATTTGACTAGGTTAAGTTCCGTTTCCTTGATAGATCGATAATGTTGTCGAGGATTGTACCATTTTATGAAAATTTCCAAGCCGATCCTCTCCATATCTTAAACACTTCGAGCTATGAAAGTCCGTGTTCTTGATGATCGCAAAGAAGATTCGTAAGAAGAACATCTCTATGATGACCGAATCGTGAAACACCGGATCTTTGCAAAGAACATATGACATCATGTACATCAAAACATATAAGTTCAATACTATTCTCATCACTTCCGGTGTGTTAACTCCTGTGAGAGGTGAATCATTGAAATTAATGGGTTTGATGTCTCTTTATAATAGCCATTGCTTCTGGAGTAGCCACATGTTTGAGTTCGAAAACTATGGTACATTGATAACCATCTCGATTTATTGGCAAACCAAAGAACCATATAAACGGATTTGTCTTGTCTTTACCCAGTAGCCGCTTGTTTACTCGGGACTAGTCAATTCTTAGAATTGGTGAATTGAGAACCAAATATGGAATCGGTTGCCTTTACCACATGCCATATACATGTGGGCTAGCCATTCTTGGATTCCAAAAAGGAATAGACCATGGTGAATTGATGACCATACAACCCTCAGCAGTTAAGCATGGGTGGTTGCATACCCTATGATAGATCTTAAGCACTCGGAGGGAGTATCTTCAAGATCCACAGGAGATCTTTTGGCCATTCTCTTTGTCCTCCTACCAGGTTTATAAATTTCCCCAGAGGGAGTATTTCAGCAGTCATCAGCTTCAAGATCCACAGGAGATCTTTTGGCCATTCTCTTTGTCCTCCTACCAGGTTTATAAATTTCCCCAGAGGGAGTATTTTCATCTTGAACACTTGTGATAAGACTTGAAGAGGTAGAGGGAGACTTAGTTGGAACTCGAAGTGCATTCATCCTGTGAAGCATCTTTATTGCCCTTTTTGTTTTTGTTTCTGCAAGATCAGCTTCCTCAACTTTATAAGCTTCCTGTGTGTTAATGATTGCCACTGATGAAGTGGGAGCTGATATATCAGATGCTTCAGGAGAATTGGAAGATGCTTCAGATTGACCTTGTCGACATAAGAAGACTTCAAGAGATGCTTCGATGGGAATGACCGAGATGATTCCTTGGCTTGAGCATCATCAGACTTGAGTCTTTTGGATTCTGGAGCAGCTTCATTCTCTGTAATCCTTCACACGTGGGTAGAGTGTGTTGAAGATGATGATTTGTCCTTCATGATCTGATTATATTTGCGATACAGGACATGATCAGGAAAAGCCTTGACTTGTTTCATTGTTAGGCCAGAGTTGTACATCGAGCATTGATTTTTCACCACCATTCTTACTTCAGCTTTAGAGGGAGGTTTCTCTTTGTCCTTCTTAGCTTTGATGGCCCTCTTTTGTGCGATAGCTTCTAGCTTCCTTTGTCTTCCCTGAGCCATCATTCGCTCCACATAATTGTCACCGAGGAAATTCCACCTAGTATAGTTTGAGCAAGAGAAGGTCTTGAAATGACTTTGTCGAGTTAGAATATCCCAAAGTTCCAGCAGCATCCGAACCTCATTGCATCCAGATTTCTTCTCTCAGAGTTAAAGATGAAAAGTCCTCTGCTTGAAGTTGATGAGCCAATACTACACTTTCCTTTGACTTCTCAAACTCGCCTAATCTACTTGCTTGACCTCGCCTTTCCTCCTCACTTACAGTGTCCGGACCAAGCTCATCTTCGCTATTATATCTTTCCCTTTATCATCGGGCTTTGGCACACTCTTCTTCGATTAAATCAACGGCTGTGAACCTCTCAGTTGTATCTAAGTCCACATGTTGATGCGCATCATCAACCGGAGTGGTCATATCGGCAATGTCGATGATCCGCTTTGGGTGAAGGGCCCGACGGTTCTTGAATGCATGAAGATTGACCATGATCCAAGATGCATCCTCCATTGCACATCGCCAGATGTAGCCTTGTCAACATCGGTTTCCTTTGAAGCTTCGTAAGATACTTTATCCATAGAAGATCTCTTTCTTCTTTGTAAAGGATGTGTTTCTTCTTCTTAGAGGGCGGCAACTCGATGAAGGATCATTAAGAGACACATCACCAACATATCCAGAGACCAAACCGAGGTACTTCTTGTTCTTCATCGGGAGAAACGACAAGCTTCCTTTGGAGCTCCCTCCGAGTTTGTCTTCTAATTCCTTGACTTGATTCTCGCAGATCTTCAATCTTACTCCCAAGAGAAGACTTGGTCTCGCAAGCTCCTTTTTCAGACTAGTGACCTCGAAGATACCATTTGACAAGAGCATAGATAGATGAGAGTGTAATGGGGTCCTCATCTCCACCAAGATTGCTCGTGGTGGGGGAGCTTCATTGGACCTTCAAGAGAATTATGGTCATGCTCAATGTGAGGAAGATCATCATTAAGAGGATCCCAACGGACTTGGTGTGGGTAGTCTATTAAGATCGACTCATCTTGAGTCACCAGTGTGGGAGTTGGACTGGGACAAGGTGGTTGGTCATGAGCAACATGAGTTGCTTCAACAGCTGATGAAGGTCCTCATCTATGTTAACTAATGGATTACCATCGAGTAACAGTGAGGAAGGAGGATTATGAGTCACATTCTCCTCATCGCCAGCCTCATTACCTTGGGCAACATGGCTGCTAGCAAGGATGATGTTCCCCACAAAGTGGGTTCTCATTGTGGCAAACAATTTAGCGATTAAAGTACTTATAGGATAAAAGCTTGGGCTTGGGTAGTGGTGTCTAAAATCATTTGCGTAAACCTTGGTTACATTAAAAATTTACCCTTTGTCTTTTGAATATTTTCAACCATGTTTTCGAAAATATACCTAGAAAAATTGAAAGTTACCCCTTGAGAAAGACACACAATACCATATCCCAGTTTGGTAGAGAACTGGTCCCATCCTCCAGTCTTGTTGCTTATGCATTGAAGCAACGTGTGAACCAGGAACCTCCACTTCGGACAAAGTTCCTTTTCAGCCACATATCAGTCCTTGTACCACGATAGCCAATTGTCCTTAGCCCAGTAATCACGTCTTCCTGATTAGAGTAAAAAGCTCCATCAGTATCTTCCAAGTGAAGCTTCCTTCGAATTAGGTCCTCTGTCACAATGTGCTCTGCTGTTCAATCAATCGCCTCTAATCTACTGTTTCATTCCTTTCTTCAGCAGATTCCCAAAACTGAGTAACCAAAGATTCATATATCTCATTTGGAGAATGAGTTAGAGCATAACAAATCTTGGACCTTTTCAAGAATTCCACCATTGGTTCGTACAGATCATATCCCTTACCGTTTCCCAGAAATGCAACTTTGTTGTGATCATGTTTAAATTCAAGAGCCATGAGGAATATGGGTTTATAGGGTTTTATTTCTTGAAATGGTGAGTGTTTGTGAATGTTGTATGAGAGGGAATTGAGTTGATTTGAAGAGAGTGATGACGGATTGATAGTTTTTGCCCAAATTATAGTCAAAGAAAAATTGACCGTTTGGTTGACTATTGCTGACGTGTATTGCATCTTTGACCCAAACCATCATAGCACTTCAGCAGGAACTCATGTTCAATCTGCTGAAGTTATAGCTTCAATAGAATGTATCAAAGATATGAATATCTTGATGGTTTCTAGAATTCTTGTGCACCCACTTGCATTAAACTCATTAAACCTCGAACCCGCCTATAAAATGATCCCAATGTAACTCATTTCTTCATCAAGATCCCCAAATAATTACCACAAACCCTAGATGTAAAATAACCCCAATTAACCAAGTAGCACCATGAATACCAAACCTGAGATCATAGATCTCACATCCTCATCTTCATCATCCTCTTCATCATCAAGTGGTGAAACAAACCCATGGTCACGTTACTTTCCTCAACCCTACCCACGACCAAATAAATCACCCTTCTTCTTCTTCGAAGATGACAGCAGTGAATCCAAGTGAATCTGCGATGATTCTCGATGACTCCTATAAGGAGGGAACATCTTACTCCCAACCTCCAAAGACCTCGGTTTCAACAAAGACCTCGTGCTGTGAATCCGCCACCCCTAAAGATAGAGGGGTGGTTCTGGTCTCATCGCACCATCTTTTGGTGCATCAACACACATCGATAGAAGAAGGGCTTAAGGAGGGTGGATCGATTGCATTTTGGTTGAAATGAATAGATGAAGCACATAGGACACGTTATTTTTCTCCGTCATCCTGCGTGGTCATCGCCATCGTCAATCGCTTTCATCAATCCATCCCTCCATTTTGTCCTTAGCATCTTCGTCGAAGTGGTCATGCATATCCAACCAGCCGCTAGACCGAATGGGTGGTTATGCAAGACCTCTGAAAACAAAGCCAACATCTAACGATATCCAACATTCACTTAGATTTCGAATGAAGGATATACACTAGATTAGGCTTAGCTTAAGTGTCTGACTAAATATCTTGAAGATGCATAGTAGTAGGTTGACTTTATGTGTCGTAAGTCAGAACCTGCTTCTTGAATGAATGAATGAACAATTTGACTTCAATATCTTTTCTTCAAGATATAACTTCAAGGAATCAAATTGTATGCTTCAGAACTTTTGCTTTCAGAAGAAACCAGCAACACTCTTATAGCTATCTTGACCATGTACCATTGAGTCACTCTTGATGAATTTGAACTTGATCATGATATTGACAAACTGTAATCTAGACAACTGCAAAACAGACACAACACAACACAAGAACAACACAAAGACAAACAAACTAAAAGGTTATTAGACAGTTAGTGTTAGTAAAGAATAATGAATAACAGAGGCAAAAATGCAAATTAGAGAAAATTAAGAAGATAAAATCTATTAAATAAACGCTATCACTATTGGCAAAATGATGTTTTTACAAAGCTTAGGAAGATAGAAAACAGATTTTAGAAAAATGAAAACTGTTTATTGAACAAAATATGACACAAACAAAATATGCAGAGTTTGCACAAATCCTCCCCTGAGGCATATGCCTCCCCTGAGGCCTATGCCTCCCCTTAAACTATGCAGTCAAGGGTTTAACATTCCAATATTGACCACGAGGTGTTGAAACCTTGGTCCATCAAACGCTTTTGTTAATAGGTGCGCCATTATCATCGGTATGGATTTTAGCCACTTTTATCAAATGTTTTTCATATGCATCTCTTATAAAGTGGTGCTCGATTTCAATGTGTTTAGTTCGATTTGTGAAGACCGGATTTTGACTATGCGATGGTACTTTGGTTATCTATATGAATTGTAGTGTTCATGAAGTTGTACCCATAGTCCAATGAATTGGTTTTGAATCCAGAGGACCCGACCACTGACAATTTGCGGCGACAACGTACTCGCTTGATGAGTTGAGGCAGCCACAATGGTTTGTTTCTTGCATTGCCAAGAAATCAACCTCTTGCCAAGAAATTGACACCGGTTGTGGATCTTCTATCCAGTTGCACCAAAGATAATCACCGCCACTATATGCTTCCAACTTGAAAGGAGACTCTTGGGTACCAAAGGCCCAATGAGGTTGGCCTTTGAGGTACTTAAAGATCTTCTTGACGACATTTAGATGGGAAGTAGTGGGTGACTTGATGTCGAGAACAAACACTCACAAGAAATGTAATATCGGGCCTTGAAGTCGTTAGATACATCAATGAACCAATCATGGACTGCATGGATGAACATTCGCGGTAGATCCGGTTCATTATTTGCTTTAGTCTTTGGAGCTTCATAAGGTGTTGTGGCGCCCCAACACCTTCCATACCAAACTTCTTCAAAATGTCCTCATATTTATCTTGACGATGATAAAGATGCCATCCTGTTCTATTCTGAACTTGGAGACCCAAAAGAAAGTAAGTTCACCCATAGCACTCATTTGAAATTCACCCTTCATTAGTTCCTCAAATTCCGCACTGAAAGCTTCATTTGTGGAGCCAAAATAATGTCGTCCATAAACTTGCACAAGAATGATGTCTCGAGTAATTCTTCTTTAGGAGCAGTAGTTTTGTCAATAGCACCTCTCCTATAGCCATGCTTGGTGAGAATGATGAAAGCCTAGCATACCAAGCTCTTGGTGCACGATGTAGCCCATAAAGAGCTTTAACAACCTTGTAAACATGATTTGGGTGATCGGGGTCTTCAAATCCCTTTAGTTGAGTGACATAAACCTCCTCTTCAATCTCACCATACAGAAAAGCACCTTTGACATCCATTTGATACACCATGAAACCCATGTAAAGCATATGCCGTGAAAATGCGAATTGCTTCAACTCGCAACAGGGCAAACACTTCATCATAATCAATCCTTCCTCTTGTCTCAAGCCTTGAGCTACTAATCTTGCTTTGTTTTTTATCACAACACCACGAGCATCTCTCTTATTCTTCGAATCCACTTTGTCCCAATGGCATATTTGCCATCGGGGAGTGGAACCAAAATCCAAACCCGCCGATTGTGAAATTGTTGCATTTCTTCTTGCATTGCTTCTAGCCGCCTTGAATCGTTAAGAGCTTGAGAAACACTTGTAGGTTCCACTTGAGAAAGAAAACAAGCAAATGACAATGTTTGAGTCTCGTGTGATTGTCTCTTTCTTTCGGGAGACATAAGAGAAAGCAATCGCCCAAATTGAGGACTTGTGATAGCCCTTCGAGTTCGAACAGTGCGAAGATCACCTATGATGTTGGATCGAGGATGAGCAATGTTGATCCTCCGAGTAGCAATGGGGGCGACTTCAATGGATGAATCAAGATTGGTGATTGTTGGTTCAAATGCAACATCATCACGAGTGAGGTGAAAATGCCACTTTGGGTTGATGATTTCCAAGATCGGAGGGTTTTGGAAAGCGTGTATGAGGTTCTCCAAAGTCGAAGACACTTGAGAAGGAACATGAGAAGAAGCGAGATAGCCTTCAAGAGTGGAGTATAGGTGTGAGAGTCAACTTCGGTGACACGTGATTTCTGCTGACTCCTTCATTATCTACCCTCCATTTAGTTTCTCTTCAAGCTTAGCAAAGAAATTCTTGTGTCTCAAGCCTAGCAAGGTCCTCGACATAATGGGATTCATCTTCATCACTTGTATCGCTAGTATCCTTGGAGGTGGTACCTGCAATATTGTTAGGGGAGAAAGAAGGCACAAGTATAGGTTGCTCATCATCTTCAAACTCATTTCCAGAGTCATCATCAACGGGACCTGCATTGTTAGTGGGAGAAGTTTGAGGGCCCGCATGCAGTTAGCCAAGTGTCTAGTGTAACCCAAGGAATCGAGTTAAGTAGTCAAGATCAAAGGACCATGTATGACCCCGTCCTTGAACATTATGTTTATCTTCCGAAATCTCGGGTTGGCGTCTCCTCTATCTTCTTGGATTGCAATTGTACACCCACAGGTTTTACTATGAGTGAGTAACCCACAATGTAGCCATCATCGCCTTTCTCATCAAACTTTCCCAATGGATCACTAGTGTTCGGAATGGTCACTTGACAACCAAAAGGTTTTAGGTAGTGAATGACAGAACCTTCCAAAGAGAAGTTCATAAGGTGTTTTGAGTTGAGGTCTTGTAATGGAGACCACATTTAGCACATAGCACGCTGTACAACAGCCTTCGATCCAGAACATAGTGGGTAGTTTAGAGTGCTGTAAGCATTGATCTTGCACCTCTATTAAGGTCCTATTCTTTCTTTCACCACCCCATTTTGTTGTGGGGTTCTTGGATTACTTGTAGTCCCTTTTATACCTTTCGACCCACGAGTTCTATTAGAATTGCATTTTGAACTCGTCCCATTATCACACCGAATACCCTTGACCTTTTGTTCAACTGATTTTCAAGAGTGATGAATTCAATCAACACTTGAGAGGTTTCATCTTTGGTTCGAGAAAGAACACCAACAAAATCGCTATAGCCATCGGTGATAACCAAACAAGAACTTATTATCAATGCTTCGACTTGAGTTGGACCAAATGTATCCATGTGAAACAGCGAAGAGGTTCGAGAATGATGCTCATAGCATTGATAGCTTTGTAAGAAGCTCTGTGTTGTTATCCTTTGTTGCAAGCGACACAATTATGGTCATTTGTGAATACTTTGGTGGGAAGACCTTCAACAAGACCCATTTTAGAGAGTTTGTTAATGGTCTTGAAATTCACATGAGCCATCCTCCTATGCCATTTAGTGGACTCATCAAGAGATGCTTTAGCTACCAAACAAGTGAGGTCACCACCGGTTGCACTTCATTAAGGTTGAATGTGTATAAATTGTGAGTACGAGGAACCTTCAACAGAATTGAAGTTTCTTACGGGAGTTTGAAGTCTTTAGGCGGACAAGACATTCATTCTCGAAGAGAACTTTGTTCTTAGTGTCATGATTTGTGAAGCGAGAGAACAAGTTGAAATCTCAAGTTCCTTAACATAGTACACATTTTCAAAATCTAGATGAGGTGTCTTTATGGTCCCTCGCCCGTGATACTCCATCACTTCCTCCAAAAGTTACATTGCCTCCTCCTCTATGGGAACAAAGTTGTGCATCATATCTCTGCTTTCGGACATATACTCGAACAACCACTATCAACAATACCAATATTCTTATGCTTATGGGATGATCCTACAAACAACAACAAAATATATACATATGTTAGTATACAAAGGAGGTTCAAGTCATTCTTGACTTGAACACCTTATCATGATCACAGAGTTGAGGACATGAAGATTTAGAGGATCCACCATTGTTCTTGGTCCTCCATTGATGGTTTGGTCCCTTGTTGGTCCAAGAACAACTCGCCGAGGACTTCACAACAAGGTCCCATATCCCATCCCAAAGACACATAGAGTCAACATATGTAGGCCAACAACCATGTTTAAAGTATGGGCTAGTTGGTTGCACATAAGGTTTGTAACGAACCTCTCAATGAGAGTCAGATTAGTCGCAAGGGACATAAGGTGAATATTAGCAACATTGGTCCACCTAGATCTATGGTTACAGTGAGTAGCACATGCACCCAATCTTTGCTCATGAAAATCACAATCCTTAATTAAATGACATTTACTTCCACATACAAAACATGTCTTCTTCTTGGAAGATTTATTTAAATGGGGAGATGTTCGATTACATGAAGAAGTACTTAAATTGGAAACATTTAAGGAATTGTTTTTATGATCGATTATTCAAAGATTTAAAAGATAAGTCTTCGTAGGAACTGCCTTGGAAGTTGATTCTCGCCAGACTTCCTTAGAAGGCTTGCAAGTAGATCGGGTGCATGCTTGGGTGTAGGTTCGGGCTTGGGAAGGTCACACTTCATTTGAATCACAACTTTCATAGGAAGGAGACCCTTGATCCGATGAATTGTCACCGTCGAGCAAGAGACAAAGTCATTAGATGAGGAATCGAGTGCAGCAAGTCTTTGACTTCGCCATATAGATGATGTGATCCATCAAAGTCAACATGATGGATAGGTCAATGGGCATAAATTCACCTCTAATAGGTCCGAGGACGAGATGCAATTCACCTTCTTTACAAAGTTAGCTAACCTCACCGGTGTAGATTTACGACCATCATATTTAGCTTCTACTCCTACATACTTTTGAAAGCCTAGTCCTAAGCCGAGAGGTTACTGTTTTGGTATTATAGATTTCACTAGCCAGTTTATCACCTGATATTAACCATTCCTTATGCCTAGCTATTTCCTCATCTAGTTTTGCCTTAAGCTCTAGGTTTTCAGACACAGCTTCATCCTTTGCTTTCTCAGACAGTTTTAAGTAATTATTTGCAACTTCTAGATCAAACTGTAAAACCTTTATCTTTTCTTCATAAGCTATTTGATTCTTTTGAAACCATACTTTTTGTCTTTCTACTGTTTTTAATGCTAGTTTATGGGCTTCATTATCAACATAGCATTCATCAAACTTAGGTTTCATAGCATCAAATTCTTCTTTAAGTTCATTATATCTTAGACTACAACCAAATATACAGTTGTGTACCTGAGATAGTCCCATCAAGGCAAACTGATCATGCCTTTCATCCGTATACCTTGCAAGCAATCCAAGCTTATCAAGATCATGAGCTTCCTCATTAATGTGTTCATGTGTAGTCCAGTTGACCTGCTCATCCATGGTGAGGAGAGTCATTGAAGCTCCACTTCTTTCTCACGATATGAGAGGTATTTAGCTCCATCTCCACTTTTCTTGTCTTTGCATTCTCTGAGAATGCCCCATCCGATGGCAAGTGAAACACTTGACTTTTCTCCTATCAAAGCGAAATGTTCCTTTCCTTGAAAGCAAACTTCCTCCCGCACTTCTCTTCAAACCTTTTGATGTCCACCGTGATGCCACCGCATTTTCGCTTCATTTCCTCCATTTCAAGAGGGTCCAATGATCAAAGTCTTCATATGCAAGATACCGCTGAGTATCATAATCAAGAACAAACGTGAAGAACATCCTCCATCACACTACTAGTCCTAGTTTGAGAACATGGTGGAGTGGGACGAGGGTTATGTGGTGGAGTGGGAGTGCAAGATGATGGGAAGTAGTTGAACCGGAGATGATGGAAAGTAGTTGGAACTTGAAGCGGTACCATTGTGTTGGAGTGAGATGTTCCAACAAAAGTCGCATGTCCGTAAGAAGATGTACGGTAGGAGTCCCGACATCCGGTTCAAGAGTTACGAGTCATTGTACAGCTCATCAAAGGTGAGCATGTCCAACCTCCTTTAGCCTTGAGTGCTATACTAACATGCAACCATGATGGCGGCAAGGACCGCAAGAACTTTGAGTTGCAATCTTCATTATCCTGGTTTAGCATTCATTGGTTCACCGACTCAAGATCCTATGGAACCCGTCGTATCCTTGTGGATACCTTCTTCTTCGAGATATTGAAGTCCCAAACTGTTGTCTTAGCATGGACTTCCTCATTCTCTTTGATTCTTCATTTCCACCGAACCTTGCTTTGAGAGCCATCCATATGTCTTTGCATCGTCCATATGGTGAAAATCACATAGATGATCTTCGGAATGGCTTGAAGCGTAATAGTTTTACTTTATGCTCTCTCGCATGGCGGCACTTCTTGAAATAGCTTGGGAGGAGCCATGATGAACTTCCCATCCCTCGTGCTCGAATCATTTTCTTGAGACTGTTCCCTCTTTACTACCTCCCACAGTATTCCAATCAATATTGGAAATCCAATTTTCCATCTTCATAGTCCAAAGGTCATACTCTTCTTTTCAAATAAGGAAATTTACCATTCTTTGTTTGAGATCGAGTGCATTGCATGGAAGTGGTGTTGGTGTTGTTTGTGTTGGTGACTACATTTCATTATCGGATCCGTGCATGGTGAATGAATGTTTGATTGTATGGGGTGAGAATGGTTCTTAGTATCGTAGAGACTTTCCCGAGGCTCTGATACCACTTGTTGAAAACCAAGACCTTGATAGATCTTAAGCACTCGGAGATCGTTAGTGTTGCCTATGTAATCACAAGCAAACTAATGGAAGATCTCTACAACTCGTATTTTGAAGCGGAAAGTAAATACAAGTTATAATAACTAAGAACTCTTTGATCCTCTATGGATCTTTTGATTATCGAAACTCTATGTTTCGGATAGTTTTCAAGACTTGAAAGACTTAAGAAAAGCTTATCTATTACATACTATCATGGTTTCTTATATAGGCAAGAACCCTAATGAGCGTTGACAATTCACGCCCTAATACTAACATAGACTAAGCATGCATTTTAGACAAGCATGCAACTAATCATATTGTTTTGTTAATCATATTGTTTATTCGAGTAAGCTCTACATGTCACGGCGCCAACCTATACATACAATGACTTTTACTCTATACCGAGCTTATCTCTCCTACGTGGATTCACATCTTCGCAGAAGAACACGATATTCTTTAACACTTCATTGTGTGACTTGACAGAATCCATTCTTCTTCAGAATCTCTCTATTACTTGGCGTAATCAAGAGTTTACCTTAATTCCCAACAACATTCTAAATATGGTTACCACAAAGAAGGTTGATAAGACGCCATATGAAATATGGCATGGTAAAGCTCCCAACCCTGCCTTATTTAAAGGTTTGGGGTTGCTAGGCGATGTTAGACGTGACTCGTGAGATAAACTCCAACAAAGATCCGTAGTGTATCTTCGTAGGATACCGTAAAGGAAACTATGGGTTACTACTTTTACTATCCAGCCGAAAATAAAGTAATTGTTGCTAGGTATGGAGATTTTCTTGAAAGAGATCTCGATCTCAAGAATTCGATGGGAGAGTTTATGATCCGGAAGATGATCAAGAAGATGCATTACCTTGAAACACTAACGCATTTCGGTAGAACCCGATAGTCCGGGTCCTCCACCGAGGTTGAAGTGATTCCGTCAGAGATCCGTAAGGACTACGCATGCACCGAACGCCTATGTCTTAACGTAGAGGTTAAGGAAACTATGTTAGGAGATCTTGGAGAGCCTACTAGTTATAAAGCTGCCATGGCAAGTCCTGATAGGGAAAAATGGTAGGTTGCAATGAATGGGGAAATGCAATCCATGAGAGAAAATAAAGTCTGGGTAGAGGTTGACTTACCTCCAAACGCCAAGGTGGTTGGAAGCAAGTGGCTCTATAAGATTAAGACTGACATGGATGGCAATATACACGTCTATAAAGCTCGCCTAGTTGCGCAAGGTTTTACTCAAACTTATGGCATTGATTATGAGAGACCTTTTCTCCTGTGGCGGACATTAGAGCTATTAGAATTCTCATAGCTATAGCGACATACTATGACTATGAGATATGGCAAATGGATGTCAAAACCGCTTCTTAAATGGTCACTTAGATGAAGACATCTATATGAAGCAACCGAGGGGTTTGTGAATCCACAATTTCCAAACCGTATGCAAACTTCAAAGGTCCATTTATGGATTGAAGCAAGCATCAAGGCAATGGAATAAAAGATTTGATGAAGAAATCAAAAGGTATGGATTTGTTCAAAATCTTGATGAGCCATGTATATCACAAAGTTAGTGGGAGTGATGTAATTTTCCTAATTCTTTATGTCGATGACATATTAATTATGGGAAAAGACATTCCAAGTTTGCAAAATGTTAAGGCATATCTTGGGAAGTGTTTTTCCATGAAGGATTTAGGAGAAGTGATACATTCGGGAATCAAGATCTACCGAGATAGGTCAAAGCGGTTAATTGGTTTAAGTCAAAGCGCTTACATTGATAAAATATTGAAGAGATTCAATTTGCAAAATTCCAAGAAAGGATATTTTCGATGGAAGTAAAGCATGGCTTATGTAGCTATATGTGTGCTTCAACACTGCCGAGGTGGCACGCATGCGAAAGTTCCTTATGCTTTGGCATGAGGATCTATTATGTATCTTTGTGAGATGCACAAGGCCGATGTGGCGTTCGCTCAAAACATGACCGATCGATATCAAGAATCCGGTGAACTTCATCGATTGTCATTAAACATATTCTCAAGTATCTCATGAATACAAAGATATGTTTTAGTGTATCGAGGATCCACATACGAACTTGGTGTTACGATTCGTGATGCGTCCGGCAGTGTGATAAAGATGATAATGAAGTCTCGGGCGTGTTATGTCTTTGTCATCAATGGAGGAGCATTGATTGGAAGAGCAAGAAGCGTAGTACGATTGCGATGTTCATGCGGTGAAGCGAATACATAGATGCTTGAAGTCGCAACGGAGGTTGTTTGGATTAGGAAATTCATTTCGGGGCATGGTGTTATGCCTTCAATTGAATCACCTATTGATATGTATTGTGACAATTCTGCGCAATCATATTTGCCAATGAACACGAGTCATGAGGGCACCGACATTTTCTCGGAAGTATCACTATGTTCGGGAACAAGTCCGTGAAGGTGAAATAAATCTACTGAAAGTTCACACAGATGATAACTTAGTTGATCCATTCACTAAGACTTTAGCTAAAGACAAGCTTATTGGACTTGCCAATGGAATTGGACTTCGTTTAGCTAATAGTTTCATGCATAACTGTGATTAGTATTTGGATAAAGGATATTGTAAAACATTTATTATTTTGATGAAATAAATTTTGGATTATGTTTATTTTCATTTATAATATTGTTGTCCTATATTTGCATGTTTAATCCGTGAATAACTAAGTTATTCTAAATGTCCATTGTCGATTAATGATATGGGAGTATCATTAAATTAAGACAAATCGAGAGATGTGGTAGAATATACTTGAAAGTATATTGATGAGAATGCATACCAATTTCGGATGATATTCAATGAATTGAATATAGGACTTATCCAACTACATAATTTACTTTGTGGATATTGTTATAAGTAAATTATGAATAGTTATCCGGACTTGAGATACCGGATAAGTGTCATGAATGTAGTGCATTTACGTGGAGCAACTTAGCGCTATCGTGGCTGGTAGTCATAAGGGTTGTTTTGAAATGTTACAAAGTTTGTGGGTTATTCTTGTAGTCAAGATAGAATTTGTTCCTTCAAATTTATTTGGAGTTTAATCTTTCTGGGCCCTCGTAGGGTTGACAAGATGTTTGTGCGGACAAGACCGAAATCTCCCTAAACATGTTTAGATGATTCGGTAATCTTGGTCAATCACTTACAACGAGAAATGAATAGTTTTATAAAGAATGACTTAATTCCATATCTTTATTTAACGTGGTATTAGAAACAAAGGATAATAATAATGAGAAATCATTAAAAGGTTTTCCGAGCCTTACTCGAGTCGTACTAGAGGCATCGAGTGTTGCTAGACGCTAATCGATGTGATCACTCTATTAAGATATATCCAAGTGGAGTCGTTAGTTTTATGGATATAAATTAATAGACGTGAGTTAGGATCGAACTTCGAGACCACGGATTGCACACTTTACGTATGAGAATTAAAGTTAAATAATTAAATATAAATGTTGTATTTATTTATTTATTAAACGAAATAACTAACGGACGTTAAGTAATTAATGTAATGCATTAACGGGCGTTAAATGTATTTGGAAAAGGACTAGAATGCAAAGTTTGGAAAAGTCTCGGACTCCCTTGTGGGATTATGCACCGATCGGCCACAAGGACCCAACCCAAACCCATATTGACTCAAACTTGTTCACCAAGTTTAGTTGGGTATATATACAAGGCTAGGGGTCTTGCTTTTGCATCTCTTGTATTCATTGCTAAACCCTAAAACAGTTATGTGTGTGTTTCTTTGTTCCAAACCGATCGTACATCACCATAGGGTGTCGATCATCTCTTTTCCACAAACCAAGTTATTTTGTTTGATAAAACTAGCATTACTTTAATTCGGTTTAGTACGTGTGTACAAGAACGTGGTAATAACACATTATTGTTATTATTCTTGGATTGAATTACAAAACGGTAAGGGGTAATTCATATAATCCTAATTATATCAAATTAGGGTTCTTCCATTGCTAGTTTGTGGATTTGATTCTTGTTCGGCTAGAATCAAGAAAAGGCTACGATATTCTTTTATGTTAATTAATTATTTGTTAATAAATCCTATACGCTCGCTTGATTACTTTGATGTTTTGTGGTTATTTATTTGAATGTCATGATATATAATTCCAACATGAAGCACTAAAATATATTAGCGGACAACATAAGTTGAAGCCGAGGCATGCTAAATGGGTTGAGTTTTTGAAAGCCTATAGTTTCTCAATTAGGCCAAAGGCAGGAGCTCTTAACAAAGTTGCTGATGCGTTAAGCCGTAAGCAAGCTCTACTTTCGACAATGAAAGTCAATATCGTAGGATTCGAGATATTTAAGGAGCTTTATGGTGATGATCCTGACTTTTTGGTTATATGGAAGAAGTGTCAAGATCAGCCTCACCAACGAATTGTCATGCAAGATGGATTTCTTTTTAAAGAAAACAGACTTTGTATTCCCAAATGCTCGTTAAGGGAGTCGATTATAATGGAAGGCCATGCCGGGGGTTTAGTTGGTCATTTTGGAGTAGATAAGACTTTTACTTGGTTGAGAGAGCATTATTATTGGCCACGAATGGGCTAGCGACATTGCAAGGTTCGTGGAAAGGTGTCGTGTGTGTCGAGTGGCGAAAACCCGAAGCACCAATGCGGGTTTGTTCCACCCATTACCTATACCAAGAGTCTCAATGGGTGGATGTGAGTCTTGATTTCGTTCTCGGGTTACCTCGAACACAGCGGAATAAGGATTCAATTATGGTGGTGGTGGATTGGTTCTCAAAAATGGCGCATTTCATTCCTTGTAACAAGACCTTTGATGCATCACAAGTAGCTCGTTTGTTTTTGCAGGAAATTGTACTATTGCACGGTATACCTAAAACAATCACTTGATCGCGATGTGAAGTTTGTGAGTCATTTACGCGCACTTTATGGCGCAAGATAGAACGCAGCTCAATTCGATTCATCACATCATCCTCGACGGATGGAAAACCGTCGTGAATCGAAGCTTGGGAAATTTATTACGAAGCTCGGTCGGAGAAAACCGGCGTCAATGGGACTTGGTGTCGCCACAGTCGAATTCGCGTGCAACCGGTCACATAGTCGAACAACGGGAAAACACCGTTTGAAATTGTGAACGGGTGAATCCCATCACCCTCTTGACCTCATACCTCTAGTAGTCGAAAAACATATAAGTCATTGGTGAAGAATATGCTCGGAATATAAAGCAACAGCATCGACAAGTCCGGAGCACATTGAGAAACAAAATAAGAAGTACAAGGAACGGGGTGGATAAGCGTCGCAAGAAAGTCGTATTTAAGGAGGAGACTTGGTGTGGATTCGACTAGAAAGGAACGTTTCCCACCGATCGGTTTGGTAAGTTACAAGCACATCTTTGGTGGGCCATTTCGGTGCTAAAAGGATAAACGACAATGCCTACAAGATCAAACTCTTGGTTGAGTACAATGTATCGAAGAACTTTCAATGTTGCGGTTTATCCCCTATGTTCTGAGATGACCAAAGTGGTGAATCGGAAGAGCTTGAGAATGTGCAACAAGATTCGGGACGAATCTTCTTTTAGCAGGGGAGTATGATAGCATTGAAGAGTGTGAAGTCTGAAAGTCAAGAAACCAAAAGTCTGGGTCATTGTATGGTCAAACTTAATTGATTTCTTTTGTAAGTTTCTTTGCTATAAATAACCACCCACTTTGATGGGAAGCACATTGTCTATTGAATAATACTCAGTATAATAAAACAAGAACAGAGTAATGATCTCTGTCCCTAAAATTCTCGTTTGATCAATCATCTCCCTTTGTAGTGTGTTGGTCGTTGATTGTTTGTGGCATCAGAGTTAATGATAAAAGTGCTACATCGAGCTTAAAGTGTTGTGAGTTGATAAAGTTGCTGAAATAAACAAATTCTATAAGTTGCTGATAGAAGTCTTACATTCAGCTTAAGGTTTCATATCTAACCCCGATTCTTGACGTCAAGAATCTTTTAAGGGGATGGTTTGTCACGAGACAAAATATGAGGTCAAAAGTCAACGAAAAGTCAAACACTCATAGTTCGGAATAATAGTCTGACCATGAGCATTGATCTTGGTAGCAGCCCCTTCCTTTTTTCCAAATCACGCAATAAACTTGCCATTGAGGGTTGTATAATGCTGTTATCTTAGAGCATTAGAGTATGCTCACAGTGTGTTCCACTGCATGTCGCAATGACACTTTAGTGATAAAAACTACTGGCTTGGCTTCACTTGTTGCCAAACAACAATTCCTCATTATCTAAAGTCATACACTGTGAATCTCATAGTTTAGAAAGGCATGGTGGAGATAGAGCTAGTGGGTCCGCCTTCTTGGTGGATCAGGATACATACGTTAAAGGAAGCTTTTCTTCCAGATATATTCCATTATCACTTGTGTGGATCCTATCGATCATGTCCTTCGTCAAATAAATTGTTGTATGTGGTCTAGCCTCGAAGTGGATATGAGTAATGGTGTGGAAACGTGGAGGGGTGAATACGCTACTGCTTTAAAACTTTAGATCTTTAGTATCAAATCGCTTATGAAGCTTGTTATAATATGAAAGTACCAATTATTGTTTGTGACTAATATAAAGCATGGTAAACCAAGTTGTCACACAATCATGAGCATCAAACCACATCACAAACAATAGTATAGTGCAAGTATAAAAGTAAAGAGATAAAGAAAGGAAAGTGCAAACCGAACACGAGGATTTATAGTGGTTCGGTCACGGATCTCCTTTCCGCCTCTACTCCACTCCCCGAGTACCCAACTCGAGAGTTACTTCACTAAATCAACAAGCTCCCTTCTCGGCGGAGAAAACCTTACAATCGTCGCTACACTTTTTCCGTACAAAGCTAAATACCGGTTCTAGTTCGAGGTAGAACCAACCTAACGTCGCTTATACAATATTTCCGACACTAAGCTAGATGTCGAGTTCTTTTACAAGGTACAACCACTCCCAATATGTTTTATGGCCCAACATAATAAACCTTGTGTTTTATGGCACAAACACATAAACCATCTAATCTAGTTTGGTGAAAGTGTTGTTATGATGCAATGATGTTTACACTAATGATCCATGACACAAATGTCTAATGGATATGAATAACTACTTCTAAATGAACTTCCATTGATAGGAAGCCTTCATGATGAAGATCACAAGCTCCCTAAACTTCTTGTGATAGATCTTCAACTTGTGGTGAGTGGGATGGCTAGATCTCCAAGATTTCCTTGGTTGATCAAAGAGTATGCTTACAACAAAGATGAATGTTAGAAGCATTATGATCATGATCATTAGGTGTTTAATGTGTGTTACTACATTGTTAATGATTGATCTAAATGTATGCAAGAAGGTGGAGAAGATGTGCTTTGAAGTGGTGAAGAAATGGGAAAACAATGGGCTTTATTTATAGCCAAAAGTGGACAGAGCGCCCACGGACCAAGGATCCCTTTAAAGGGTCCGTCCTTTATGCAATTTGGTACCGTGGGTGCTCGACATAAAATCTAAAAATATTTCTTCAAATCTTTCCAAGATATTACCAAATCTTACTAAGATCACATTTGATATATTGAGTGTCAATCTAACCAATATATTCAAGAGATCTTCCAAGGATTTCAAAGATGATGCATGCCATGATGTAACATGTATTTAGATTAAAATGTTTATCAAAGTAAACTTGTAAAATGTATTATGTAACTAGTTAATAAAAGTCTAGTTACCTTTTGAAATACTTGTGAATGCAAATGTAAAATGAGGTTCTAAATAGAATGGTTAACCTATTAAAATACTTAGTGACTCTAAACATATTTTAAACATTCTATATGATTTGTTAATGGGTTTGATCATAATGCCACATAACAAACATGTACGAACTCGTGTTGTAACATACGAGGACTTGAGACATCGAGAGGTGTTGAATGTATGTTGAGACAAATGTAATAACAAGTAACTTGTACATTTTACGTTATGTATTACAAGTTACATGTTTGTCATCAATCAAAACAAACGAGACCGTAATAGATTAAATATCGTAATATTTGCACTAACAATATCCCCTTTTGATGATGACAAATATATGTAAACGTAATAGAAAGTAAAATGTAAAAGGTTACTTGCATCCTTACTACCTTTACATTACCTTCTCCGCTTACACTCTTCTCCCTTTTGTCGAAACAAAAGGGCGTGTCCTGAGTTTAACTTTATTTCTCCCCAAAAGGCGAGCTTGCATCATCTCTAGTGAAGTTAAATCGTCCAGCTCAATCCGTCCCTTGTTTGGTAGCGGATCCATGGATCAAATAAAGAAGCTTAACCTACATCAAGGTTAGTTTTATGCAACAAAATTATGAGAAATATATGAAAAGAAAAATGCATAGCAATGTTAGCCTATTTTCTCCACTTTTATCGAAGCACAAATGCTTGTATGAAAAAGTGAGAATGATGCTAGATGCGTGTATGCTCCCCTCGACGGTTGCTCCCCTTGTTTGAGGCGCTCGGTATGATTAAAACCTATAAAACAAATATTAGTGCAAGACTATATTCGTCATTGGACGAGTGAGTGATATACAACAAAGTGTGTATAAGATGCATTCAAGAATTTTGACGAAGCTCCCTTGCTCTAGGCGCCAAGATGAACCTTCAAAATAAATATTAGTATAATAGAAGCTTTGTCTTAAGACAAATATGTCATATACAACCAAGTGTATAGACGATGCAATATGAGTGCTTAAATGATATTCCTCCTTGTTCTAGGGTGTCAAGAAGCACCTAAAATAAGAAAAATAATTGATGCAAACTTCATCCTTAGATGAGTAAATTATATACAATCGAGTGTATATGATGATGAACCTACAATGAAAAACATTAGTGCAATATATTTCATCTTTTTCACAAAGAAAAATAAGATGTATATATGTGATAAATGATATAATCAAAGATCTCATGAAGTGTAGTCTCCTAATTATAATCATAAGAAAAGTGAGAATATAATATGATAAAAACCTACAAAATAGTTCCTAGAAAGAAGATATGGAGTCTCCCACCAGGTGTGCCACTAGTGGTGCTAGTGTTGGTGTCGGTTTACTAGTAGGATTCATGTGGTGATGGTAGATGACTCGAGATTTACAAAAGTAAGTTTTCGCTAATCTATGGTGGTGGTGATTAATGAAAGTGGTGATGGAAGGTGGTGGTGATTAGGTAGGAAGCTATTAAGGAGTTAGAAACTCGTATGTATAGCAAATATAAAAATATGGATTCATGCAATCCTTTTGTCATGTCAAGTGACCAAAGCTAAGAGGAAAAAAAATGAATGGACATTGCATTTCAATGATGCATAAGGATTATGATTTGAATGATTTATTGATGCTAACAACCTATTGTTTTGAGCAAGTTCTCATATGCTTCAACCCAAGAGTAATCAATAATGCGTTCTATCTAAGAATATATAAAATTGATAACATGAAGATAAATTCGTTCATTGATTGACACGAATTTTAAAAATGACTTATTCTAGGTGACAATGGGAAAGGTAGTATTAGTATGGTTTTGATCGACATGGATGATTATCACTTTGAAAAGAAGTGAAGACAATATGGAAAATACTAATAATAATAATGAGTACCTATATGAGGATGAGAATGACATCATATAAGTGAAAGTTGGATGGACCAACGTGTTGGAAATGGCTGTTTTGATTAATATATTGTTTGCACTGACAAGGACATGCATGATAAGTGAGAAAAGGATAAGATCCTATGATGGTGTTCTAGATAGTGAAGTTGTAAGGTGCTAGTTTAAGGAAAATCCTATATGTGGAGATGAAGACGTTTTGTAAAAACACGTGATGCGTTTTTCACTTGATGAGGTATTGGTGCAAAAAAAGGTTGAACTAGTTGTGGTTTCATGAACCGGTTTTAGCTAAGTGGTGTTTACCAATGTGTTGGTATTGTAGAGTCTAAGAGA
Source organism: Chrysanthemum lavandulifolium (assembly GCA_022545495.1). Classification (NCBI taxonomy): domain Eukaryota; kingdom Viridiplantae; phylum Streptophyta; class Magnoliopsida; order Asterales; family Asteraceae; genus Chrysanthemum; species Chrysanthemum lavandulifolium. The sequence continues at coordinate 160,703,397 of CM040245.1, read as the reverse complement.
CATAAAATTTGACAAAAGACAATTATGTGAATGAATTTCTCTCCCCCTTAATTGGTGGACATCCAACATAATGTGTAATGTATCAAATAAGGAATGACAACAAATTGTTTAGGAGGTTATTCGGGCTAACGAAAGAGATGAGTTTAGTGATGTTTTTCTAGATGATGGTGAGTATACAATGAACTTCATCCTTAAAGTCACGTACCTCTTCTCGATTAATACGAGATGATCGTATGATGAGGCATGTGGTTTCCTAATAGGAAGTGAAGAGGATTAGAGTATTGCTATAACTAAATAATGATGGAGGTGATTTTGGAAAGCGGAAGCAAAATGAGATTTGGAAAGAGGTCGGTTGAAAGACAAAAGCAAAGCCAACCTCTAGAATTTAATTATATATGCTTTTAAACTATATGCAAGTATAGGGATCCCATAAAGCATAGTACTAATTTACGAGCAATAAAAGGGATTATGCAAAATAAGCATATAAAAGTTAGAATCAATTGAGATAACAAATGATTTGTTATCAACCTACAAAACAAATTTGTTAGTGATAAAAGATGTTATCATGATAGAAATCAAATGATAACATATTATATAAGCAAAAACAACACATTGCACTTAAGTAGACAAGAAATCACCATACAAGATAGCATCAAAACAATCATAATATGCAAGAATACGACTTTATTCAAGACATTTCATTATGAGATTGTTTTTGTCGTTAGACTTAGACACTTAAGCATACTTGGATATACAATAATCTATGTGATTAATTTGTAAGATAAAAAGGCTTCTAAAAGTTAGTCATACCAAAAGCACTTTGACAGATTATATGTGCATACGTAGCAAACAAATAGTGTGACAAGAAGCAAAAGAAACAAGATGAAAGATTTTTGTAAGCCATGTTTAAGACATAACAATTTGGAGCATGTATCATTTGGATCGTACTACACATAGATGTAATGAATGCCAACTAATAGCTTTCAAACACAAATATATCATATCAAAATTATCACGTATCAAAATGGCGACATGAGTTCATAAGTAACATGTTAATCATGCTAAAAATAATTCAAAAGTAAGTATCATGCAAATAAAGTTTAGGTTTAAACGCTTAGTAGCATGAAACAACAATACAAGCATTATAAAGATAAAACCGCACTAAGGTTTACACATTCGACTAGTTATCAAACACTAAGATAATGTCAAATCAACTTATCGTATCAAACAAGAACATGTAATCAACACATGTAAGTGCAATGCAAGTGGTTTTAAAAGAAAAGTCATATATACTACTTGTTTGATTAGTATTCATAAGGCGAGGCAAACTATCAATGTTTTAACACTTACTTTAGGCAAGTATAGGAAAATAGATTTTTCAAGTTGGAGAATGAATATGAGACTATTACTAGTGGTGCTCAATTAAGGCTAAACACGACCATTTTACGGTGATTCCACAAACCCAACTTCTCTCCAGAAGCAATTCAACCGTTAGGTCAAATTGAGTTTCTAGTGCAATAGATTCTCCAAGAATCATTCTCATGTTAGAAAGATGGGAACTCCTACTTTTGCCTATTAAAGTGTATAAAAGATGATAGTTTACCAATACTTGGCTTAATGTGACACAACTAATATGCAATATAACTAAGGAGATGAAGATGTCATGTTATACACATGAATTTTAACAATGGTGTGTTTGATAAACAATGTGTTTTAATCTTGTGTTTAGAATTGAAAGTTGTTCAAATTACACAAATAATTGTATGATCTAATGGATGACATCTTGAACTTTAAATGTGAATTGATCATCTAAGACTAGATAATGGAATATGTTAAACTAAGAACGTTCTCAAGAAAGCTCTTTGGAACATTATTTAACAAGAATCTAAGTGAGGTTACCAACTTCAATAGATCTTGTGTATGCTCTAAAATTGTGTAGTTTTAACCTTGGATGTGCACTTGGTTTGAGCAAGGTTAGGTTATGATGTACGCTTGAAAGGAAATAGATACAAATAGTATCTTTCAACAAATGAGATTATCCCATGGGATAAAGTTATCATGCTTATGAAAACAAGTATGACAAGATGAATTGGATATGCTAGTTCACAGAACTTGTAGATGTTTGTTTCAAGATCATTTAGCCAATGAGGTGTAATGAAATCTCTTGTAACACAACTATTTATGTCGCAAGAGTGATGCATAGGATATACAATATCCTTTTAACAAAATGAAATCTTAACGCATGAATCTTAGTCATAATGTTCTTCAAAACATCATGTTTTCCTAAATGAAGATATGAAGCCAAAGTGTTTGAATCGGATAGTCCCATCTAAATAAACTTGGTCTCAAGATTATATTCACTAGATGATGACAAGAGGAATTCACTCGAGTTTCTTATGTATACCCTCAAGAGTCATTGTTGCTTGGGTGTATGATGTTGGCTTTGAGATTGCATTTTAACATATGTTGTTAAAATGTTGATTTGAAGTTTAACGAAATTTATGCAGAAGTTTAACGACAAAGTATTACTAATACTTTGATTATTTGTGAAGGTAGTACTACTTATACCTAGTGGAAATTGACAACAATTACCAAGAGCACCATGCTTATTCGATAGTTGAGGTTCTAGCCATAATGAATTATCTAAGTCCTTATATGTGGAAAGGATGGTTGAGTTTGTTCAAACGCATTTGATTCAAGACAAGTGTTGGACACAAGGGCTTTTTGAGCAATACACTCAACGAATTCAAATGATGGCAAGGATGGTGGATTGGTTGATCTAGGTGGTAGGTCTTCTAGTGTGTCTAAATAAGGATGTGGTGATGTAGGGTTTGTTGTGCTATGGGAGTACTTAGGTTGATTATTTGTCCACGATGTTGAACACAAAAAGTACGAATACTAATTCTTATGGTTCATTGGTTACTACAACTAGCGGGTGAAGTGCTTGAAGTTTTGGTTATGTCTATGAAGCTTAGGGGTGAGGTATAGGTTCACCTTGAAAGGGCACGTTTGATTTAAAGGATGCTCTTGAAGTTCATGAGCAATACGCTTAATGGTGCCAAAAGATGGAAGAGGATAGTAGGTGTCTAAGAGGATAAGTGGCATAGTGGGTTGTTTGTTTTGGATAAGTGTTTCAACATGTGTTGTTAAAATACTTTGGTGTTGATTTTTCGGATATGACTTTTAATGACTTACAATCGTAAGTCGCATATACTTGAATATTTCGGATGAAATACTTAAGTTGTCAATCCTAATTTGTTGAGCTTAGATTGAACTCAAGGATAACAAGACTTGATAATATGTATTTAACATATGTGTGAGTTATGACGCTGATGTAAATACTTATCGTCTTGAAGGATGACACATTATTTTCATGTTAACCAGTGAGGCAATACATGTAGATACAAAACAATATCTATAGTCATATGTTAGACTTGTGTATGATATCTTTGCAAATAATGAGTCCAGTTTATTAGTCTCGGTAAGTCATCTAAGTCATCCGCAAACGGGTGAGGAGATGTTGGTGGTGTTGCACAAAGTTTGATAGGTACAAGCTTTGGAGACTTTGGTAGTGAAGTTGTTTTGGATGATGGTGGGTGATTTTGATGGTGGAGTTGAGTACTCAAGTTTAGAAAGTTCACATCTTGAATGGGTGATGAGATGTTGAGAGGTAATGAGTCCGAGGATGAAGAGCTCAAGTTAATGAAGCAACAAGATCGAATGCTAATCCTAGTGGTTTTCTTAAGTGGCTTATTTGAGGTTAAGGATTTAGTCATTTTGACTTTGCTTTAAGAAATGCTAAGCTTGAGGAAAAGTAACAATGAAGGTGTGAAATGATCATCTTGAATGTGTTGATTTATGGAACTAAGGATTCATGGATTTGATGTTAATCCATACAAAGATGGTAGTTTCTAATGAGATGGAAGTGTCTAAAACATGTCAAACATCCTAAGTTAATCCATTGAGGATGTGTTGAGTGAGGTATGAAAGATATGCATTAACAACTATCCTAGAAACGAAGTTTGGTAAATTAGATTGCGGGATTTAGTAAAATTCAATAACTTACCGTAGGATTCACGGCACCATTTCTTTACACACCGAACCCTTAAATTGGTGCCGCTCGGTCCGCCTGCATGTATGGCGGTACCAAAATACATAACAGACGGTACCAAAATTTTGGTGTCGTCGATCCGTGGACACCGTAAAAGTTCACGACCCATTTTTTTGGTGTCGGGAGTTTTCGAAACCTAAAATTTTGCTTAAAACATGTGACATTAATTACTTCTAGTTAGGAAAAGTCGATACCACATATACAAATATAGTGGAGCATAGACTTTGACCATACAACGATTTTCACATAAAAGTGAAAATGGGTAAAATTTGATAACACACTTGTGCTATCCACCGCATAAACCGGTTAGCATACAACATTGTTTTAAGTCATATTATCATCCTAAAAGTAAAACAAATAAATTACATCATACAACATTGTTTTTGTCCTTGTACCAAACACTCTCTTAACACCTTCATTTTTCAAAGTAATTGACTAATTTACTTAGTACTCATTGCTAAGTGAGTTATGACATTTCATAAGTTATGCGAGATGTTAGTAACCTATGCAAACGAAGTGATCTAATTCTACAAGCGATGGTAAAGTAATTTTCCAACTTAGTGCACGTAATCTAGCAAATAACCTATTGTGCATAAACAAGAAATCGTCAAACAAGTTTAATAAATAACATGGCAATATTGACACTTATATTATGCAAACAAACAAGTGTAAACAACAATTTGAAAAATAAGCAAGCAACATATATGCAAACAACATAAACAAGTGGTCATTTAGCATAGCATAACAAGAAAGACACTTTTCGTTATTTTATGCTTAAATATGACGATGTATACCAAGCTTGATTAGTTTCCTTTAAACATATTACCAAATTATTTAGTTTCAAAGGAAGTTGTATCAAAGTTCTAAGAATACCAACTTAAATTGCTTGATTCAAAATTTGAGTTTTTATGTTAAAGCGAAACTCAATATTTTAGACATACTGTAGTATTTGGTCTATTTCACTTATTTAAAATTAGACTCAGGCCATGAGAGTATTTTTAAATGAAAGTAGACTCAATTCCTTTTAAAATGATAGGTGGTTCGACTGCACGGACTTACGGTTAATTAGTTATGATTTTTGAAGTTGCCCAAAATCGCATCTCAGACAGACGGATTCCACGGAACCAAATAAAGGGATCCGCCTTTATAAGATTTGGTGCCGTGGTCCTCCGAGATGATTCACCAAAACTAGTATTTGACATAGAGAAAACGTGTGCGACTTACTAGATTTCATAGTAAACATATAATACACATATTTAACAACATATCTACTTATGTGACTTATCTTAAACATTTACGGAGGTGATTTTTCAACTAGATTTATAGTTATCCCAAACACTCCTTTAAAATCATTTTTCTTCAGAATTTTCTATGAGCACACAATACAATACTTACTAGTTCTTTCAACAAACTTTTTTATTTTACTTTTCAAGAAAACCTTCAAGCTTGTATACAAAGTTATATTTAACAACAAAATTTCTAAGTATAACAAGCAAAGCATTTTTCATATTATTTTTCGCTCAATGGTAATTTGATACATGGATCGTACTCTATTTTTAAAACCGCTTGTTTTGAAAATACGAGCCACGTGGCTCGATACCAATTGTGGAAACGAGGGGGGTGAATACGCTACCGCTTAAAAACTTTAGATCTTTAGTATCAAATCGCTATGAAGCTTGTTATAATATGAAAGTACCAATTATTGTTTGTGACTAATATAAAGCATGGTAAACCAAGTTGTCACACAATCATGAGCATCAAACCACATCACAAACAATAGTATAGTGCAAGTATAAAAGTAAAGAGATAAAGAAAGGAAAGTGCAAACCGAACACGAGGATTTATAGTGGTTCGGTCACGGATCTCCTTTCCGCCTACTCCACTCCCCCCCGAGTACCCAACTCGAGAGTTACTTCACTAAATCAACAAGCTCCCTTCTCGGCGGAGAAAACCTTACAATCGCCGCTACACTTTTTCCGGTACAAAGCTAAATACCGGGTTCTAGTTCGAGGTAGAACCAACCTAACGTCGCTTATACAATATTTCCGACACTAAGCTAGATGTCGAGTTCTTTTACAAGGGTACAACCACTCCCAATATGTTTTATGGCCCAACATAATAAACCTTGTGTTTTATGGCACAAACACATAAACCATCTAATCTAGTTTGGTGAAAGTGTTGTTATGATGCAATGATGTTTACACTAATGATCCATGACACAAATGTCTAATGGATATGAATAACTACTTCTAAATGAACTTCCATTGATAGGAAGCCTTCATGATGAAGATCACAAGCTCCCTAAACTTCTTGTGATAGATCTTCAACTTGTGGTGAGTGGGGATGGCTAGATCTCCAAGATTTCCTTGGTTGATCAAAGAGTATGCTTACAACAAAGATGAATGTTAGAAGCATTATGATCATGATCATTAGGGTGTTTAATGTGTGTTACTACATTGTTAATGATTGATCTAAATGTATGCAAGAAGGTGAAGAAGATGTGCTTTGAAGTGGTGAAGAAATGGGAAAACAATGGGCTTCTATTTATAGCCAAAAGTGGACAGGAGCGTCCACGGACCAAGGATCCCTTTAAAGGGGTCCGTCCTTTATGCAATTTGGTACCGTGGGTGCCTGACATAAAATCTAAAAAATATTTCTTCAAATATTTCCAAGATATTACCAAATCTTACTAAGATCACATTTGATATATTGAGTGTCAATCTAACCAATATATTCAAGAGATCTTCCAAGGATTTCAAAGATGATGCATGCCATGATGTAACATGTATTTAGATTAAAATGTTTATCAAAGTAAACTTGTAAAATGTATTATGTAACTAGTTAATAAAAAGTCTAGTTACCTTTTGAAATACTTGTGAATGCAAATGTAAAATGAGGTTCTAAATAGAATGGTTAACCTATTAAAATACTTAGTGACTCTAAACATATTTTAAACATTCTATATGATTTGTTAATGGGTTTGATCATAATGCCACATAACAAACATGTACGAACCGTGTTGTAACATACGAGGACTTGAGACATCGAGAGGTGTTGAATGTATGTTGAGACAAATGTAATAACAAGTAACTTGTACATTTTACGTTATGTATTACAAGTTACATGTTTGTCATCAATCAAAACAAACGAGACCGTAATAGATTAAATATCGTAATATTTGCACTAACAGAAAACCTTGTTGGTAACTTTGATTGTGTCAATTATTATTCGATGTGCATATTCAATCATTGTTATTATTATACCCTAGTTGAGTCGGGATCTTGGATTCTACAATTGGTTTCGAGCCTCGTAGCTCTCGATCTAGGGTTTATAAGGTTTTCATGTATTTAGGGTTTATACACTAATTCATTTACGGTGGCGAGCATTTAAAAGAGAGTGAAGAAAAATAAATTTTGAAGCACTTTTACAAAGAACTCGATGATGATTGATCAGAATGATCATTGCTTGGTGTATTCCCAAAATCAATTAGCACGAGATTTTATTTCATTCAAGGTGGGGCTCCGAGTTAATGTGGCAAGGTATATATTTGTTATTGTGGTCTCGATGTGTGATTGCTTGAATTATGTGAAGTAGCTATTTGATTGGTTGCTTTCATTGTTGAATTGGTACGAATATTATATTATACGGTTATTCTTTGATTCGACAAATAAATCTGGTCAATAAATCAATTGATTGGTGGCTTTCACGTGGGGTTTCACTATTACAGTATTTTTTTTAGTGGGCGCATATTGGCTAATGTTATTTTGGAGATTTGGTGATTTGAGATTTGTGATTGGCTAGTGGGTTTGAGTTTGCCGCTGGTCTCTACACTTGTTGACTTCATTGATTCTGCTGACATTGATTGTGTCATACGGTACCATATTCTCATTTAATTGTGATTCACATTTAATTGTGATTCTGCTGATCCCCACTCAGATTTAATCCGTAGCCTATTTTTAATTGGTCAAGATATAGTGCACGCGTGGAATAAATTGTTTATATTAATTGGAAGATTCAATGTGGTGCGGTACATCATTCTTGCGGTGATCCTTATTTGTGAGTGGTCGAATTATTTGAGACTCATTTAAATTGATAGCATGATCACGTGGTCAAGATATAATGTACTAATATTCGGAAGTACTCAAGGGGTGTATCTCTTGGACTCACATTTGTTTTGCTACTAAGTTTACTTGTTACTACTCATCCGTGGCCAATTCATTTTACCGTTATTGGTTCGAATATTTAACTTATTACGGGGTACTTAATCGAGCATCATCGGCGTTGGTACTAGGACTCAAAATAATTTGGTCGACGGTGGTTATTTGTGGTTACTTTGGTTCCTACCGATCATTCTTCTTGTTTTATAAGTTGCTTTTGTGAGATTTAATATTCAAGACTTGTCTGTGGTGGTCCTATACTATACGTCATATTGAAGATTTGTTATTGGTTGATCCGTCGTTTTTTTCACAAAAGTGGTACAGTAAGACTCGATCTATTTACATCATTTAAATGGCAGAATTTGTTAATGAAAAGGATGATGTTATGTTTCCTTATTTGATGGATGATGAGTGCAGTCCGGGCTAAAAAGATGGAACACTGGATCATGAATAATGATATGAATATCGGAAGGTGATTCAAAAGGCAATGACTTGAAAAGAACTGAATGGATCGCGATGGAAAAATCTTTATTCATCCTCCAACGATCGCAGATGAACACATTCTTTGTACAAAGAGAGTCAAAGGCCGAACTACCTTGCTTAAATCTATTCCTCACGATCATGTAGCGATTTTAGTTATATGGATGATGCAAGTCGATATGGAATGCACTCAAAGAATGGTATGGTGGAAAGGCTGAATTCAAGAAGATGAGCAAGGAAGCTTATGCTAAAGCGATCTCAAGAATTTGCCAGATCCACAATTTGCCTTAATGGGCATCTCGGTACATAATTGTGTGTTTGGTTGTAGTGAGCGATACAATGAACTTAAGGAAGCCTATGATATTTTGAAACCTAAATATAATGAATGCTATGTTGAAGTTGAAGCTTATAAACAGTGCTTTAAAAACATTAGAAAGACAAAAAGTATGGTTTCAAAAGAATCGAGATAGCTTATGAGGAAAAAATAAGGGCTACAAATTGATCTAGATTGTGCTAAAATTGATTTAAAACGCATCGAAAAGAAAAAGTGATGTTATCTCGAAAACCTAGTACTAAAGAGAAACTTGATGAGAAATAGCTAGACATAAACAATGGTTAATATCTGGTAACAATCTAGCTAGAGATCTATGGTAGTCAATCTGAGACTTACGTAATAGGTTTAGGGTTTAAAAAGTATGTAGGATTAGAAGCTAGGCATGATGGGCGAAAACTACTCCACCAGGTTTAGCTAATTATGTCAAAGAAGTGAATTGCATGTTGTACCGGATCTATTAGAGGAATACCTATGCTGTTGACCTTTCCATTCATTGTGACTTTCTTGGATCACATCATTTATATGGCAAAAGTCAAGTGACTTGCCGCACCTTAGTAGCAAAACTAATGACTCATCTCTTGTTCTAAAAATGACAAGTTGTCGGACCTAAAGTCCACCGACTATGCCTCATGTGATTCAAGTGAAAAGTCGACTCATCTAGGCACACACCCAAGACCACACCCAAGTCCACATGAGCTAATGATGAGCCCAAAATAAAGCCGATTACTTATACATTAAACACAATTTTGCTTCTAGTTACATTTTACGATAAGTTTAAATGTAATAAACAAAGTTGTGTTAAGAATAAGTCTTTAAGAAGAAATCTTGTTTTGTGTGTGGTAGTAAACTCCATCTTATTAAAGACCGTGATTATCATGAGAAAAGGATGGGTGTTTCCTATGACCAATGCACTCTAGACCCACATGGACTAATGTTGCGATGTTCTCCATATGTTCCAAAGTCGCACATGAGAGCGGTAAACCGCTTCCTCTTGGTAAACCAAAGGTGTATGCATCTGTTTACGGCAGCTTAATAGGCCTTTTCGGTTCCTTCGGTGGAGGATATTCTTCATCGGTACTCTTGGTTGGTGGAGCAAGAATGCTAGACTTATGCCCTATAGACCTACTAGTTCTTATTTTGGTCATATACACCTTATGTATCTCATATGACTATGGCACATGGTGGAGTTAGAATGGCAACTCTTTGTTAAGCCTCAAAAGGTTATTCTTGGAAAACTCAAAGGAAAGGTTCATTCGGGTACCAAAGACCAATAGTCCTTGTCGGTGCATTGATTGAGGGAGGCATAAGCCTAAGGGAGGCTTTTGTTGTATTTTTGTATTCTAACCATTTTTGCAAATTGTTGATCCTCGTGCGCCTAAGGGAGGCTTAGTGTTTCACGACACTACAACCTGTTTTGGTTTCTTTGCTTGATGGTATATTTTACATGTTTTGTTTATTTTCTTTCTTTATTTTATATTTGTTTAAAAAAAATTGTCTTATTTCTTTTGTTTGTTAAAAAAAAATACTCTAACCTGTCTGTGTTCAGTTTCTACTCTTTCTTGCTTGCAGGTTTTGGTGTTGGTTAATTACCACACAACTACTAGTTTTCATCTCACCATGTCTTTCTGACACAAGAGTTGACTAGCCCACAAGATTATGGCTTGTGGTAAAACCTGCGGAAATCCATAAATGGTAATCAAATCACCATGATGATGACGGCATTCCATCAAAGAGTTGGCTAGTCCAAAAGCAAACGGTTTTTGGTAAAGACATCTCAATTCCGTTGATAGTCAGTAATGGTTTGCTCAAAATCATAGGGTACTTCACTCACCCATGCTTCATTCTTTGAGAGTTGAAATGGTCATCAATTCACCATGGTTGCCGCCCTATTGGGTGACTAAAGGATTGGCTAGTCACGAGCAAACGACTACGGTAAAGACATTTCAAATCCGTTATATGGTTCTTTGGTTTGCTAATAAATCGATGGTTATCGATGTACCATAGTTTTCGAACTTAAACATTTGGCTACTCCGGTGGTGATGGCTATTGGTAAAGAGACATCAAATCCATTATTTTCAATGATTCACCTCTCACGGGGAGTTAACACATCCGGATGTGATGAGAATAGTCCAAACTAATATGTTTTATGTACATTTTGTCATTTGTTCTGCAAAGATCCAAGGCGTTTCAAAGTTTTACCATCATCGAAATGTGTCTGCTTGGTTCTTTCTTTGATGATGTTCGATCACAATCCTCTTGTTACGAAGTGTTAAAGATCTATCAAGAAACCGGAACTTAACCTAGTCAAATTCCAGTTTAGGGAGGATTGTTGGAATTCGCAAAGTAGAATTAGCGAAAATAACTTGAAGGAATCTGTTGAAGTACATGGATTCTATGAAGTTATATTATAGTATAGTTGGTTTCTACGGATATAGATATTCAGTATATTTATTAGTTTGTTAGGATATGCATGAGCTATTTTAGGTAGTGATATGCATTTATTTTATATTATTGTTTATTTAGGGTTCCTTGTGTATAAAAGGAACTGAGGACTTTTGTATTTGATAACTCTTAGAAAAACATTCCAAAAAAAACATCTTGAGAGAGAGTTATAGAGATCCATAGAGGATCATTGTTTCTTGAGAAAACCTTGTTGGTAACTTTGATTGTGTCAATTATTATTCCACTGTGCATATTCAATCATTGTTATTATACCCTAGTTGAGTCCGGATCTTAGATTCTACAGTTAGCATAAGCCTTGGTGTCCTTTTTCTTGTTGCAATCACCTACATGTGCAAAGTGAGCAAGAAAACAAAGGAAAGGAGATGAAGAAAGAGGTTTTTTATACGCAATGGTGGTTTACTTCTAAAACAACAAGAAGCAGCTGGCCCATCTTTAGTTGATAACACCATTATTTTTACATCACGTGAGTTGGAAAAGGGCACAGACAAGTTTGATGAAAACAGGATTCTCGGTCGAGGTGGCCAAGGTACACTCTATAAAGGTATGTTAGCTGATGGAAGGATTGTTGCAGTTAAGAAATCAAAACGAGTTGATGAAAGCCAATTACAACAGTTCATCTATGAGGTGGTCATTCTTTCACAAGTCATATCATAGGAATGTTGTTGAATTTTAGGTTCAAACCTTTGCTCTCAAGTTCGGGGGTTGTTTACACACACCCCAAATTACTGCTTTGCGTGGAATGGAATTCACGGGATTGACATCATAGCATCACAATCACGGTTATATTGAACGAACTAAAGTGTCGTTTGGAAAATACATCGTTTGATTTAATAAAACAATCAGAGTTTACAAAGTAGGTCCCAAATGAAAATCAATTTGTGCGGAAATAAATTTGTTACAATTCAAACGATGTTTTAAAGTACGTAAAACCCAAGTGAGACGCGTCGTCACCACGACTCCATGATGTGTCCACATGTATGCCATGAAGTGAATGCCTTAGGTACCTGAGATAAAACATGCTAAAAGTGTCAACACAAAGGTTGAGTGAGTTCATAGAGTTTATGAAGAAATGTAAAGCCTTTCAAAATCGTTTATGCAAAGAAAGGCATTGAAAATCCACTCGGTTCAAGTTCGCCCATACAAAACTTGCAACCGTGTATTCACAACCCATTGCCAAAGTGTGATATAGTTTATGTTCAAGTCCAAATCGTCAAATGAGTTCACAAGATAGTGCCTAACTTAATGTATCCATAGTTACTTAATATAACACCTAATTAAATGACGGTTTCAAATTGTTCCATGACCATTAGTGCAATGTTTATACCAAGACCATCGAGTTCAATGAATGTACCAAGACCATCGGTCAATGAATGTACCAAGACCATCGATCTCTCGAATATACCAAGACCATCATCCAATGAATATACCAAGACCATCACCCAATGAATATACTATGGAAATACTACGTATGGTAATACGGTTACTTTGCATGACTAAACATTCGATTCGATTAAACATGTAGTTTCAAATAATCATGATAGTTATGAAAATAATTGAGCATGTATCTCCCCAAAACATTTATGAAAACAAGTAAAAGTAAGGGCTATGGAACTCACTTGGTGGAATGATGCGAAGACAAAAGTGAGTACACCGAGATGTAATGTGATCGTTAATCTTGACCTATTGTGAAGGATATGATCGTCATGAGTTGCAATGTAATGTTATGCATGCACTTCAGATGTTATTTATACCATTTACGGGTTTTGAAAATATTACTCGCCGTCGAAAAATTCTCTTTTGACGCCTTGACCCTTCAAAACGACTTTACATGTTTTACGTCAAAATGTCATCCTACAATGGTTTTATAATGATTTTTGGTGAAATTACCATTTTTCGTCATAAAACAATGTCGTCGAAATTTTCTTGAAATTAACAAAATGGCTCGGAAAAACGATCGTAAAGCGGTGTCGTCGATCGTTAGAGAACGAACTCAACGGTTTTGGAAAGTTTGTATCGATATCTAAAAGTTTCGATTCGGGAGTTTTCATCCAAAAGGTCTCGATCATAAAGATATTAAGGGTTAAAGTTGGTGGTTTTGCTAATTGTGTGCGAAAATAAGTTTCGCCAAGTTTGAACGTCCGTAGTTAATTTACCATAACTCCGCTTGACAAACGGCTTTTGTTTTGGAAAATATGGCGATGAACTTGATTTTACTAGAAGACATTTCGCTCAAAAGTTTTGCATCATAGTTAAAAACAACCAAAACATAGCCTTTACACTAATGAAATACTTGTAACGTAAAAATAATATGGTTTTAGAAAATAATATTTACGGCAACTTTATGAAAACGGCCATATCTTTGTCGTTTTAAATCTGCTTTTCACGAAATATATGTCCTTAGCTTCGTATCAAGTAAACTAATATATTTTGACTAGTCGAAATAATTTGTGAAGCTTAAGGCTCGTTTTGACTCGAAAATACTAAAACAGCAAGTCGAAATTTTCTCGAAAATAAACATTTCGTCGTCAAACTTTAAAATTCACCACGGCTCGTTATAACTCCGCTTTTATCCGTTCAAAAAGCCACGGATTCGTTTTAAAGTATATTTTCTAAATATCAAGGCCAAAACTTCGTACTATCAGTAGGTGTTTCCAGAAATTCGAATTAAGGACAGAACCTAAAATATAGTTATCGAAAATAGTTTTTCTCGGACAAAACCTATTCTAATCCCTTCAAATCAACTCCAAAGCTAATCTAATCCTACCATACACCTTCTTAGGGTGTCATGGGTTCCTAATCACCATCAAGACCAAAGAGTACCATGGGAATATTTATAGGATGACCAATATATTTATATAACTCAATAAATCATGAAATAAATGGTATAAATCACATAACATGCATATAAGCTCCAAAAATGAAAAGAAACATATGAAAATGAAAAGGAAACTTGAAAATGATAAAAACATGCTTACAAGTGATACTGAAGAGGTGTAGGTAACAAGGATTAAACTTAAATATCCTTGGTTTTTATTTCAAAACCATATAAAGGATATAATCTAGGTTGTAATTAACTTGAGCTAGAAAAATTTGGATGATCCCTTGGTGAAACCCTCTATGGCCGGTTCTTGGAGATGGAAAAAGGAGAGGAGAAAGTTTGATGGATCTTGCATTATTGTAGTGAATGAATTATGTGAAAAATAAGTTGAGTATAGATGTATATATTCAAGAAAAATGTACCAACTAATAAATGAGGCACCTTCCCCCCTTCCATAACCGGTTTTTAGGGGATTATTGTCCTCAAAATATCTTTTTTTTTTTTAAATATATAAACTTTGTGTATACTTTGTGTAATAATTGATAAAAGGTGTAAGAATATATGTAGAAAATGTACAAGTATAGGTAAATGAAAATTTTTGGTACAAGTAAGTTTTTAATAGGTCAAAATAGAATGTAATGAGATGATAAAAATTGTAAAAATACATTCCTTGTGAAATTTGGGTGATAAAATAATTATCGTACAATTTTTAAGAAAAACGACGTAATAATTTAACTTTAACGATTTATGTACCAAATAAATTTGAAACACTAGGAAAACTAAAAATATAGTTTTTATAGACTAAATGTAAGTTTAAAAATACCTCGGGATCATTTTTGAAAGTAACGGGTTAACTATTCAAAATAACCACTCACGCGATAAAGATTATTAAATATAAAATTACGCGTTAAATGTGAAATGAAATGTCGTGAATGAACTAATGAGATGCAAATGATGTCAATGAAATGTAGACTAATCTTAGTCCATATGAAATGTACGTGATGTTATGATCATGAATTCGCCGCTAAACCTTCAAGGTTACGCGATTTGGAACACGAAACCAAGTTTACGATAAATGTTGAAATAATGAGGCTTAAATTGTGTCGAGAAATGACCGAAAGTACGGGTTGTCACATTCGCCATCAAAAAGGAATTCATCCTCTAATTCAATCGTTGATAGTCTCTCGGGTTTAGGGTTCGATGTGGCAAACTTTCCCATTCTCGAGCAAAACCCTCAAAGACTTTTTGGTAACCGATTTTACTTAATCCCACAACTCATCAAACAAGAACCGTCATGAGATTAGGCTAAATCGGTTTAGGTAACAACTTGTTTCTAGCTCGATCTTTGCAACTCATCAAACAAGAACTCCACGCGGATCAAGCTGAAACAAGTGGTTTGAAGAAAATTTTTGAAAATTTGGCTCGATTACGAATTGCTTACACATATAAGCCTACTACTCCCTTCATTGCATGATTCTTCTGAATTAGACATAGGTGATCGGGCTATGTATAATTTAGGAGTAACTATGCAATGCTTGGACTAATCGACTCATATGTTGTTTGGTGTTGAGTCAATCGATGTTAAAATTGTGATGAACATCGAGGAGAGAAGACATGGAGAAGT
This sequence comes from Chrysanthemum lavandulifolium, assembly GCA_022545495.1. Classification (NCBI taxonomy): domain Eukaryota; kingdom Viridiplantae; phylum Streptophyta; class Magnoliopsida; order Asterales; family Asteraceae; genus Chrysanthemum; species Chrysanthemum lavandulifolium. The sequence goes on along the minus strand of CM040245.1, from coordinate 160,687,410 downwards.
GTCGCTAAAATGATAGTTAAAGTAAAAGAATTAAAATCTCGTAAATGATAACAAATCGGAAAGAAAATAAAGTACGATAGATGAGAGTATTTTACAACGAGTGGTTTAGCAAAAGTAGTACATCTTTAAGTTATAAAGTTTCGGATACGATGATTAGACATAATCTTGGTATGACATAGTACATAAGGAGAAATAAAACTGTTAGTTTCGAACTTCTTGATCTTCCGCGTCGTTGATACCTTGACGAGCTCCTCCTCCTCCTTCTAACATATATACATTCCATGAGCACCTTCGACTTGTTGGCCTTGGTTTTGAGGACATTGATTCGATAGTGTCCTTGCTCCCGCATCCGTAACATGTAACCATGGCCTTGCCTCTACAATTCTCGGCAAGGTGTCCCGATTGTTGACACTTGTAACACTTAGCGGGACAAAGACCCGTGTGATGATACTTACATCGATTACATAGTGGGTAGGTTCCAAAGATAACCTCTCGCCTTCATCGGTGCAAAGAACATATACCATTGCGGTTTCTTGCCCTCTTTTCATTGTTGATGATAGTTAGTGTTGCGGTTTTGGTTGTTGTTGTTATAATCTCCTTGGTCGTTTTCCCATTTTCTTTTGTTGTTGTTGATTTGGTTATCGTCGTTGTAGTTGTTGTTTTGGTTATTGTAGTAGTTGGTGCGGTTGTTGGGGTTGTTGTTGTTTTGGTTGGTGTTGGGGTACTTGCCTCTTCACTACCCGGGCCATGAGCTTTTGAGTCAATCGAATAGCTTCCTCAATCGTTTGGGTCGGAAGAAGTCACATCGCCTTGAATAATTTGGAAGTCCCCGATGAAAGCCTCTAGCAACTTCTCATTATCGAAACCATGGACGGGCATAACACAACCAATTCTTGGAATCTCCGAATGTAAGTGTCAATATCGTACCCAATGGTTACTAATTCATAGAACTCCGTCTCCAACTTTTTGATTTCCGTCGTGGACAAAACTTCTTAGTCACCAAACCCTTAAATTGCTCCCAAGTAAGCTTGAAAGCATTCTCCATCCCAATCGGTTGAGCATAAGAATTCCACCACGATAATGCTCCATCGAGTAATGTGCTCGTAGCAAATTTAACTTTACTATCATCCAGGACAGTTACATAGCAAAAACATCGATTCCAATTTTTCAAACCATCGAACCATTGTCGTAGCTCCCTCGGTACCTCTAAATTTCGGGGCTCACCACTTTTGAAATCCTTGTACGAACATTTCTTAACTCCGGATCCTCAAGCATTTCCGATGCGAAACTAGCCTAGCGGCTCTGAAGATAGCGACCTCGGCAGCACAGTTACCCACCGCTTCCTTTCAACTCTTAGAGCATTAGCAATGCTATCATTCACTAACCACGAATAGCCGCTTGGGTCATTTCAACTGTAGCTTTCTTGATGCCATATCTTCTTCAAAACAAGAGGAAATGTGAGGCGTAGCAAAATCCGATGTTAATAATAAGCGCTTCAAAGAAATGTGATAAGAAACGATGAGTTTGAGGTTATTTTTCAAAATGATCGACGGTTTCGAAAAGATAGGTTATGAGGTGTTGTAAGTGCTTCAATGTATGATGGTTTAGAGACTTAATGTGTGAATAAAGTGTAACTCGACATGTTAGTGGTGAAACAAAGGAGTGAGAGCGACTTTGCCCTATTTAAAAGTTTATCTCGGCATTCGGCGTTATCGGTGACAAGTCGATTGATGTGGAAATTGTGATAGGGAATGACAAGGAATTCTCCACATTAGAGTATGAAGAAAGAATAATGGAATGGGCATTTAAGGGCATCCATGTGACAATCGATGTGAAATGAAAGTGAATAACTCGAAAATGTACGTAAAAACCGCATGTAAAGTGAACATGCACTTGTGATGAAATGATGAGATGCTATGATAATGTAGTTATAGTCTAGGTCAATGATGCAACCTAGTTCTCTATAATCAAGCTCGATGCCAATCATCACACCCCAAATTACTGCTTTTGCGTGGAATGGAATTCACGGGATTGATCATAGCATCACAATCACGATTATATTGAGCGACCTAAAGTGTCGTTTGGAAAATACATCGTTTGATTTAATAAAACAATCGAGTTTACAAAGTAGGTCCCAAATGAAAATCAATTTGTGCGAAATAAATTTGTTACAATTCAAACGATGTTTTAAAGCACGTAAAACCAAGTGAGACGCGTCGTCACCACGACTCCATGATGTGTCCAAATGTATGCCATGAAGTGAATGCCTTAGGTACCGAGATAAAACATGCTAAAAGTGTCAACACAAAGGTTGAGTGAGTTCATAGAGTTTATGAAGAAATGTAAAGCCTTTCAAAATCGTTTATGCAAAGAAAAGGCATTGAAAATCCACTCGCCCAAGTTCCGCCCATACAAAACTTGCAACCTGTATTCACAACCCATTGCCAAAGTGTGATATAGTTTATGTTCAAGTCCAAATCGTCAAATGAGTTCACAAGATAGTGCCTAACTTAATGTATCCATAGTTACTTAATATAACACCTAATTAAATACGGTTTCAAATTGTTCCATGACCATTAGTGCAATGTTTATACCAAGACCATCGGTTCAATGAATGTACCAAGACCATCGGTCAATGAATGTACCAAGACCATCGATCTCTTGAATATACCAAGACCATCGGTCAATGAATATACCAAGACCATCACCCAATGAATATACTATGGAAATACTACGATGGTAATATCTGTTACTTTGCATGACTAAACATTCGATTCGATTAAACATGTAGTTTCAAATAATCATGATAGTTATGAAAATAATTGAGCATGTATCTCCCCAAAACATTTATGAAAACAAGTAAAAGTAAGGGCTATGGAACTCACTTGGTGGAATGATGCGAAGACAAAAGTGAGTACACCGAGATGTAATGTGATACGTTAATCTTGACCTATTGTGAAGGATATGATCGTCATGAGTTGCAATGTAATGTTATGCATGCACTTCAGATGTTATTTATACCATTTACGGTTTTGAAAATATTACTCGTAGTCGAAAATTCTCTTTTGACGTCTTGACCCTTCAAAAACGACTTTACATGTTTTACGTCAAAATGTCATCCTACAATGGTTTTATAATGATTTTGGTGAAATTACCATTTTTCGTCGCAAAACAATGTCGTCGAAATTTTCTTGAAATTAACAAAATGGCTCCGGAAAAACAATTAGAAAGCGGTGTCGTCGATCGTTAGAGAACGAACTCAACGGTTTTAGAAAGTTTGTATCGATATCTAAAGTTTCAGTTCAGGAGTTTTAGTCCAAAAGGTCTCGATCATAAAGATATTAAGGGTTAAAGTTGGTGGTTTTGCTAATTGTGTGCGTAAAATAAGTTTCGGCCAAGTTTGAACGTCCGTAGTTAATTTACCATAACTCCGCTTGACAAACGGCTTTTTGTTTTGGAAAATATGGCCGATGAACTTGATTTTACTAGAAGACATTTCGCTCCAAAAAGTTTTGCATCATAGTTAAAAACAGCCGCAAACATAGCCTTTACAGCTAATGAAATACTTGTAACGTAAAAATAATATGGTTTTTCAGAAAATAATACTTACGGAACTTTATGAAAACGGCCATATCTTTGTCGCTTTAAATCCGCTTTCTCTGAAATATATGTCCTTAGCCGTGATCAAGTAAACTAATATATTTTTGACTAGTCGAAATAATTTGTGAAGCTTAAGGCTCGTTTTGACTCGAAAATACTAAAACAGAAGTGAAATTTTACGAAAATAAACATTTCGTCGTCAAACTTTAAAAATTCACCACGGCTTCGTTATAACTCCGCTTTTATCCGTTCAAAAGCCACGGATTCGTTTTAAAGTATATTTTCTAAATATCAAGGCCAAAACTTCGTACTATCAGTAGGTTTTCCAGAAATTGAATTAAGGACAGAACCTAAAATATAGTTATCGAAAATAGTTTTCTCGGACAAAACCTATTCTAATCCCTTCAAATCAACTCCAAAGCTAATCTAATCCTACCATACACCTTCTTAGGGTGTCATGGGTTCCTAATCACCATCAAGACCAAAGAGTACCATGGGAATATTTATAGGATGACCAATATATTTATATAACTCAATAAATCATGAAATAAATGGTATAAATCACATAACATGCATATAAGCTCCAAAAATGAAAAGAAACATATGAAAATGAAAAGGAAACTTGAAAATGATAAAAACATGCTTACAAGTGATAGTGAAGAGGTGTAGGTAATAAGGATTAAACTTAAATATCCTTGGTTTTTATTTCAAAACCATATAAAGGATATAATCTAGGTTGTAATTAACTTGAGCTAGAAAAATTTGGATGATCCCTTGGTGAAACCCTCTATGGCCGGTTCTTGGAGATGGAAAAAGGAGAGGAGAAAGTTTGATGGATCTTGCATTATTGTAGTGAATGAATTATGTGAAAAATAAGTTGAGTATAGATGTATATATTCAAGAAAAATGTACCAACTAATAAATGAGGCACCTTCCCCCCTTCCATAACCGGTTTTTAGGGGATTATTGTCCTCAAAATATCTTTTTTTTTTTTAAATATATAAACTTTGTGTATACTTTGTGTAATAATTGATAAAAGGTGTAAGAATATATGTAGAAAATGTACAAGTATAGGTAAATGAAAATTTTTGGTACAAGTAAGTTTTTAATAGGTCAAAATAGAATGTAATGAGATGATAAAAATTGTAAAAATACATTCCTTGTGAAATTTGGGTGATAAAATAATTATCGTACAATTTTAAGAAAAAGCACGTAATAATTTAACTTTAACGATTTATGTACCAAATAAATTTGAAACACTAGGAAAACTAAAAATATAGTTTTTATAGACTAAATGTAAGTTTAAAAATACCTCGGGATCATTTTTGAAAGTAACGGGTTAACTATTCAAAATAACCACTCACGCGATAAAGATTATTAAATATAAAAATTACGCGTTAAATGTGAAATGAAATGTCGTGAATGAACTAATGAGATGCAAATGATGTCAATGAAATGTAGACTAATCTTAGTCCATATGAAATGTACGTGATGTTATGATCATGAATTCGCCGCTAAACCTTCAAGGTTACGCGAATTTGGAACACGTAAACCAAGTTTACGATAAATGTTGAAATAATGAGGCTTAAATTGTGTCGAGAAATGACCTGAAAGTACGGGTTGTCACAGTTTCTGCCCTTACTGAAACTTATCTAACACTAATCTTTACTTTGGTTCTATCTTTGTCTATGTTTCATATGTGCATGGGTCTAGCAGTGGTCCTCCTCATTCTTCCTCCTTTTTATGTATAGCTGCTAGTGTCTTGTGGCAGACAAAGAATATGTTGTCCTCTTTTATTCTCTCTTTGTTTAGAGTTCTCTCCATACTTGTATTGTTCCGTTGGTCTGATAAAGCTTTCTTGATAAGCTATGCCTTGTGTATAAATGGAGCGCAGTATGTGGTGTTGCAAAACACATCAGTTAAAAGTTGTATTATTTCTATATCTCTTATAGTTTGAATAAAGTGTTGGTCTGTTGGATTCAACTGGGCTACTGTCTATTAATTTCTACATGGTATCAAAGCTTAGGCTCTGGTAATCGAAGTTTTTTGGATCTAGGGTTTCGTTGGCAATTTGGGGCTTTTCATTTTAAGCCTTAGCTTTGGGTTCGTTGACTTTGTTACAATGGCTCTTAGTTGTTTAATTGATGATTAAGGGTGCTGGTGCTGAGATCTTGTTCAGAACGGTTGTTGTTCATTCTGGGACCTTCTTTAATCACAATATCTCTTAACTAAGTGAATTAAGAGTGTTGTGACTCGTTTTCGCAGTCATCGGTATAGCACTGTAAGCTTATTTTCTTCCCTTTAAGATTAACTTCTCTTTGGTCGAGAGGGTGCAAACGGTGTGACTAACTTCTTGATCTGCCTCCTTGAGAGGTGTGAATACTTGCTCTGGTCACACCCAATTCTCTCGGCTGAGTCTTGTTAATCTTGGGTGTGTGTTCAGTTTAATCTATTATTTGTTGCTGTTTAGCCATAGTTCTTAGTTTCTGGCGATGAGTAGGTTAAGGGATTGAGAAGTTGGTGTTGGATTATTGGTGGTTATTTGTGTTTGAAGGTGTTTGGTGTCTCTGACTTCTGTCTTAACTACTTGTTGTTTATTCTTGATATTGTTCTGTTTCCATGGCTCCTGGTAATAGTAGTGGTAATGAAGACCTTATTAGCAATCTTGATTTGGGTAGTCCATTACACCTACACCCTAATGACATTAGTACTAGTTCTATTGTGTCTGTGAAATTAACTGCATCGAAAACTATAGAGTCTGGCTCTCGCCATGAACCGGCTATTAACTCCGTAAATAAAAATGGATTTATTAATGGAACTTGTGTTAAAGAAACTTATGCTTCTAGTAATGTCTTGTCAAATCAGTGGGAAAGATGCAACTCTATTGTGCTTTCATGGATCTTAAATTCTGTGTCTGAAGACCTTTATCTTGGACAAATTTTTTCTGAAAATGCTTCTGAAGTGTGGTCTGAACTGAAAGAAACCTATGATAAACTTGATGGGTCTATTATCTTGAGTCTTATGCAGAAAATTAATAACTTTAAACAAGGTGAATTGACTGTATCTGAGTATTATCACAAACTTAACACTTTATGGAGAGAATTCGATATTATGACAAAATTGCCTAAGTGTACTTGTGCTGCTAGAGAAGATGTGTTAAAACATAATCAACTCATGAAACTTATGCAATTTCTTATGGGCTTAAATGACCTATATCACCTATCGAGCGCCTTCTCTAGAGAAACTCTTCACGATGTGAAAGAGGCATTGTTATTGTTTCAGGGAAGAATCTCACGAGGCATTGCTTCTTCTTCCTTTGGTTACGAATCTAAACCTCAAATATCTAGTTTTGTGTCGAAAACTAATTGGTCCAATAATGGAAACAAGAGGTTTGACAATAAAAGTTTTCGCCCGACAACAAGAAGTTTAATAATCTGAAGTAGTAATATTAATTGTGGAAACAGGGGCCCTAATCCTAATTTGCTTTGTAATAACTGTGGTAAAGTTGGTCACACTGTTGATAGATGTTTTGACTTGATTGGTTATCCTCCTGGGTACAATAAAAATGTTTCTTCTAAACCAAATGGTTTTAAGTCTTCTTTTAATGCTAATTCTAGCTCTTCATCCAAAGAAACTGGTACTACTATGTCTTTTACCAATGATCAGATGATGAAACTTATGAATCTTATCAATGATATACCTTCAAGCAGTATGCAGGCCAACATGGCAGGTATACCCAGTTTCTTGAATAATAATGTGTTTTTTAATATAAACTTTCATAGATTCTATAATAATAACTCTGCTTTGTGTAAAGTCAGTATAGGATGGATCATAGATTCTGGTGCGAACCAACATATGACTGTTAATACCTTAAATATGTTTGGTATAATTGATATATCAGATTTAAATCTTACTGTGGGACATCCCAATGGTACTCTTGCTAAAATCAAATATGTTGGTAACTTAAAACTCTCAGATAAAGTTATTCTATATGATGTGTTGGTTGTTCCAGAATATTGTGTGAGCCTATTGTCTGTTCATAAACTAATTAAAGATAGCAGAATGTTTGTTGGTTTTGATGAGACTAAATGTTATATTCAGGATTTGACTCAAAACAAAATCATGGGGACTAGTAGTGAGAATGGTGGTCTCTATTTGTTTGATTCTCCCTCTTCTTTCATCTCTAACACTCAAACAATAGGTAATATGTCTATTACTTGCTATGTGTCTAAGTCTATTTGGCATAACAAACTTGGTCATCCTTCTGACCAAGCTGTAAATCTTCTTCAATCTGATCTAAAATTCACTAAGGATTCTCATGTCTCTCCATGTGACATCTGTCACAAGACTAAGCAGACTAGGGAACCTTTTCCCCTTAGTGAGCATAAGAGTTCTGCTATTGGAGATCTTGTCCATATTGATCTTTGGGGACCTTACAAAGTCACTAGTAGAGATGGCTTTAGGTATTTTTTGACCATTGTTGATGATTATACCGTGGTGTTTGGGTTTATCTTGTTAAAACTAAAGATGAAGTTTATAACTTTGTTTGTTTGTCATAGAAATCTTATCTCAATCGGTTTAAATGTGGTATTAAAGCGTCGATCGATAATGGTCTTGAGTTTGTAAATTCTAAAATGAGCAATTTTTAATAGTCTTGGTATTATTCATCGGATCTCATGTGCTATACTCCTCGAGAATGGGATTCTTGAGAGAAAGCCTGAGCATCTACTCAATGTTGCGAGTATATTATTTCAAAGTGGTATTCCTTAAGTATGTGGCCGAATGTATTTTAACGTTGCTATCTAATTAACGTGCTACCGACTTACATTACAGTGGGAAATCTCCATTTGAGCTTGTGTATGGTCAGAAACCAAAACTTGCTCATCTAAGAAGCTTTGGTTGTCTGTGTTTCTCTACTACTCTTAATAATTCTGATAAATTTGCTCCCAGATCTGAAAAATGTGTTCTCATTGGTTTCTCTACTACTAAAAAGGCTTATAAGGTTTACAGTCTTGAAACTAAAATGGTGTTTTATTCTAGAGATGTTCAATTTTATGAAACTATTTTTCCGTTTAAAATGAATTCCAAACTTCAAACTGATAAAGGATTAGATACTTCTATAAATGATCTAAACTTTTTTGATGAGCAAAAACCCAATGATGAAAGGAGAGGTTCAAATACCCCCTATGATGATGGTGGTGCCTTATCTTGCCTCAGAAGTGCATTTACCTCTGATGATGGCGGGAGTGGTGCCCTATCTTGCCCCAGACGTACATATACCTCGATGATGGCGGGGTTAATGGCACCGCAACATCAATGGGTGACAATACTCTCCAGGAAATGTCCTTCTAGTTCTAGCTCGATATTGATCACATTCCTACTCGAACACAAGTCAAGAGCGACTGCTCTTAGAAGGTCTGCTAGAAATTCTAAAATGCTCTAAATTTAATGATTATGTAGTAGGCAGTAGTGTTAAATATGGGCTTGAAAAATTTGTTAGCTACTCTAATCTTAGTCCTGTTAACTATTGTTTTTCTACCACTTAAAATAAATCTGTGGAACCCTCTAGTTATGCTGAAGCTATTAAAGATAATAACTGGGTAGAGGCTATGAATAATGAAGTGTCTGCTTTAAAAAGAAATAATGCTTGGACTGAATGTGACCTTCCTAAAGGAAGAAAGGCTGTTGGTAGTAAATGGTTATGGAAAATTAAATATAAGTCCACATGTGAGATTGAAAGATACAAAGCCAGGCTTGTAGCCAAAGGCTGTAGCCAGCGAGAGGGATTTGACTATCTTGAAACTTTTAGTCCTGTAGTTAAGATGTCTAATGTTAGATGCATGATTAATGTTGTTGTGTGCAATAATTGGAGTCTCTTTCAACTTGATATTAATAATGCATTTTTGTATGGTGACTTAACTGAGGATGTTTATATGTCCTTACCTCCTGGCTTTGATAATCAAGAATCCAAAGTTGTCAAACTTAATAAGTTTTTATATGGACTTAAACAAGCCCCTAGGCAATGGAATGCCAAACTTACCATGGCCCTTACTGAACATGGTTTTATTCAGTCTAAATATGATTATTCATTGTTCACTAAGAAGTCCGGAAATGTGTTTATGGCTTTGCTTGTATATGTTGATGATATTGTGATTACTGGAAACAATATTGATGAAATTAAAAAATTTAAAATGTTTTTGAAAACAAAATTTCAAATTAAAGACTTAGGAAGGTTAAAATACTTTCTTGGTATTGAAGTTTTGGAAAATGATAATGGTGTTTGTCTAAGTCAAAGGAAATATTTCCTTGAGCTTTTACATGAGTATGATCTTCTTGCTTGTAAACCTGTTGAGTCTCCTTTGCCTGAGAATACCACTCTAAATCATATTGCTTCTGATGATGATAAAACTCTCTTTAATATTGGTAATTATCAAAAACTGGTTGGTAAACTCATTTATCTTACTAATACCAGACCTGATATTGCTTATTACATTCCTTTGCTAAGCCAACATATGCATGCTCCTCTTGAATCTCATTTAGATGTTTGCCTTAAGAGTCCTAAGATACTTAAAAGGTTCTCCTGTAATGGAATTCAAATTAGTAACAAGGGAAACCTTAAGCTCAAAGCTTATGCAGACTCTGATTGGGCTAGATGTCCAGTTACTAGAAAATCAGTATCAGGATATTGTGTTTTCTTAGGTGACTCTTTAGTGACCTGGAAAAGTAAAAACAACCCACTTTGTCCAAGTCATCAATCGAGGTGATGTCTGAAGCATGGCTTCGCTACACGTAAGTGATTTGGCTATCTAACTTGCTTGGTGACATGGGTGTTAAAGACACATTACTGTTGTGCTATATTTTGACAATAGTTACGCCGCAAATTCTTTGGAAATCACATGATTTCATGAAAAACCAAACACTTTGAAATTGATGTACACCTTGCTAGAGAAAAGGTGTCATTGAGTCATTAAAGCGAGAAAATAGATCGTCTCGGCAAATAGGCGATGTGCTTACCAAAGCTTTGGATGGCAAGCAACATAAGTTGCTTTGTGACAATCTGGGTATGATTGACATGTTCAGTGTCAAAGGTTTGAGGGAGGGTGTTGAATTTTAGGTTCAAACCTTTGCTCTCAAGTTCAGGGATTATTTACGCCCTTCGAACTAATCTTTACTTTGGTTCTATCTTTGTCTATGTTTCATATGTGCAGGGGTCTAGCAATGGTCCTCCTCATTCTTCCTCCTTTTATGTATAGTGCTAGTGTCTTGTGGCATAACAGAATATGTCTTTGTCCTCTTTATTCTCTTTGTTTAGAGTTCTCTCCATACTTGTATTGTTCGTTGGTCCGATAAAGCTTTCTTGATAAGTTGTGCCTTGTGTATAAATGGAGCGCAGTATGTGGTGTTGCAAAACACATCAGTTAAAAGTTGTATTATTTCTATATCTCTTATAGTTTGAATAAAGTGTTGGTCAGTTGGATTCAACTGGGCTATTGTCTATTAATTTCTACAAATGTAGTCAAACTATTGGGATGTTGCTTAGAGACCTACGTTCCACTCCTAGTGTCTGAATTCATTTCAAATGGTACCTTTTATGATCATATACACAATGGGACTAATGAGTTTCCAATTTCTTTGAACAAGAGATTACAGAGGTTGCAGGGGTGCTAGCTTACTTGCATTCAGCAACAACCATTCAGTTGTCAAACCACGATTCCTCGATATCTCAAATTATACAGTATGAATCTCACGGGTTTGGTAAGTCGATGGATGGAGATAGAGCTTGTGGGTTTGCCTTCTTGGTGGACAAGGACTTATATAGTTATATGAGCCATTTCTTTGTCGAGGTCTTGACTCGCTATTCGACATCGCTTATGTGGACTCGTGCATTGACAAAAATCAAGTAAATTGTTGTGTAACTAGAATTGCCAACTGTGGTGGATATGGGCAATGGTAGTGGGATAGATACATGGAGTCGTTCCTTTAGGGAGGTTTTCCAAGAAAATCCTTATTTGGCAAATGGTTGCATTGTATGAAGTTCTCTCATTCTTACTGCGTACTTTATTTGTTTATTTTGCTTGTTTTCGAGCTTATTTGTGTATCCGATCTAACATGGATGGATCAACTTTCATTTTTCCCGATATGTACGGAAGAGTGTATAAGGTGCGAGGAATAGAAGGTTTTGTAGCTATGATGAGACAATATATGACATCGATGGCTTAGTTTACAATAGGAGCTTCAACATGTGTTCTGATGGAGTCATGGAGATCACTTTGTTTTTGGTTTTTCTTATATAATATCGACATGAATCCTCCACATTTTTACACTTTAGGCTACTTACTAAAATTTCATTTGTAATATCCTTCATTCAGTGTTAGCATAAGCATGCGTTCTTTTTATCCGCAATCGATTATGCATTGTACAATATTAATTAAAATACAAAGAAAGGAGACAAAGAAAGACGTTTTTAAAGAGAAAATTTTTAAATGGACAATTTCTCCAGTACTTTACACATATAAACCACGCCCATACAATTTTCTAAAATGAACTTTTCAATATGAGACGTTAGATTGGTAGCGTGTCGTTTTAAACCGTGCACGTGTATACCACCCCCAGGCGTGGTCGAGGCGGAAGTGGTGGGCGGCCCCAGGCTCGGGCGTGGCACAGGCGTGGGGAGGCCACAGGCGTGGGAGGCCACAGGCGTGGGGAGGCCACAGGCGTGGGAGAATCTTGCAATGGTGGTGAATGCTTGAAGATGGTGCGAGGAAGATGGTGAGCTAGGTTTTGAAGATTCAAGATGGTGGCGAGGAAGATGGTGGCGAGAATGAGTATTGTAAAAGGAACTCCTTAGGAAGGTTTATAGGATTTAAGCATTTACATTGATCCATGCGAATAGGTTCTTTGATGCGTTCTAGCTTCCTTACAAAGACAATTGATAACTTATCTTAAGGTTTACTTGCATATAAAAAGCGCACAAAGACACCACGATTGAAAATGACATTTTTGGTCACTTTGGTAAAGTGTGAGAAAAGGTTCATTTTGTATTATCGATATTATATATGGTTCGTTTGGGTAATTTGCTTAATAGAGAAAAAATTTAAATGGACAATTTCTCAGAGTACTTTACACATATAAACCACGCCCATACAATTTTTCTAAAATGAACTTTTCAATATGAGACGTTAGATTGGTAGCGTAATACGTTTTAAACCGTACACGTGTATACCAATTCCCCTGGGCGTGGTCGAGGCGAGGAAGTGAGTTGGGCGTGGGCGTGGCCCTGGGCGTGGGGGAGGCCCTGGGCGTGGGGAGGGCCTGGGCGTGGCCATGGGCGTGGGGGAGGCCCTGGGCGTGGGGGAGGTACTGCAATGGTGGCTGAATGCTTGAAGATGGTGCGAGGAAGATGGTGAGCTAGGTTTTGAAGATTGAAGATGGTGAGCGAGAATGAGTATTGTAAAAGGAACTCTTTAGGAAGGTTTATAGGATTTAAGCATTTACATTGATCCATGCAGAATAGGTTCTTTGATGCGTTCTAGCTTTCTTCAGACAATTGATAACTTATCTTGGGTTTCTTGCATCTGGCAGACAAAGACACGCGGTTGAAAATGACATTTTTGGTCGCTTTGGTAAAGTGTGAAAAAGGTTCATTTTGTATTATCGATATGTATATGGTTCGTTTGGGTAATTTGCTTTTTTTTAAAGTAATGGTGGTTACTTCTGAAACAACAAGAAAATGCGGACCCGTTGTTAGTTGATAAAAACATACTTTTCCCATCGGAGAAGGCGACTGACAACTTCAATGACGACAATAACATCAATATTTTATGGGTACAACCGTACAACCATAAGCAGACATATAAACTTTGAGCAACAAATGCTTAGATCAGACCTAGCTATATAGGTAACTTGCTTATAAAACTGTGATTCATACATATGTTTCGAGACATCATGAGGTTGCTTGAATAGTATAGTGATTCTAAAGCATTTCCTATCTATGGGTTAATGATGGCAAATGCATTGAACTATATCCATGTTGTTTGTACCCATCACATGGAAATATGCAAAATTGTCTTCAATGATCGGATAATTATAGTAGTTTGTGACAGGCAAGTAACTTTCTATGCTTCTGGGCTACTTGATCATCGCTTTTAGGTAATATGACTGATTAGAATGTATGCATCTAACATCTAGTTTATTTGCGTTTTCCAATTTGTTCACATTCTCATGACCATGAAGATAGTAATATGCTTTGTTTGTAACTTGTACTGATGAAATATAGCATAAATTAAAATTAACTAAAATGGTACTATTTCCATAGAAAAAAAGTACTATTGATTTTACTAAAATGTTAAACAAACTAATGATATCATTAGAAGATCCATTATAGTAGTTTATCGAAAGGTTTATAAAGTGATGAAGAGTGCCCAAGAACTTAAAACCATAGTGAAGAGGTAGGTCATAAAAGGTTAAAATGAATAGGTGCAGAATATTGAGCATCTTGGCAATTTAATGCGTTGGGTTTTGTATGATGTTTATAAAGTTTTATGAGGCTTTTACATAGTGGAGATAGGTTCGAGGTTTATAAATTAATGCTGATAATAAAACTATAAACCTTTATAAAGTTTAATATAGTGGATCTTGTTTTGGCAGTTATTTGATTTGATATTTTTATTGGCTAGTTATTTAATACTAAAATCGAAGTCAAAGTTAACACTTACATCGATGATCAATCTAGCGTTTAACTTGCCGTATTTGACCACAAATCCACAATGACTCTTTGGACTGGGAGGTTTGTACAGAAACATGTATGGCCCAGCTGCTTCTTGTCGGACCCGTATGGATAAGGAGCAAGTTATCCCCTGATCAACATAACTGGTATATCCTACGGTTTTGCTGGAATGCCCCCAGCATCACCAACAAACATAGCCAGCTTGTTATAGAAATGATATTTTAACTACTTATTAGTGTTTAAGTGTGGAAAACATTGGTTGATCGAAGAAGTGTAACGATATCCTTTTAGCCACGCTAAATGCAGGGACGACCTTGATGGGGGTACTAATTCCTCTTTGTTTTGCAAAAGGAAGGTGCTAGTTTGAATTGGCGGTGGGTGTAGACGTATGGTCGGTTGGTAGGGAATGGGTCGGCCGTGAGATCTGCGCCTACTCTACACCTAAACGTGTAATATATATCTACACATGCAGTTATCTCTACTAACCCTAACACTTGCTCTGCGTAACAAGATACTACTTGACCGTCGGAGGTGGACACAGTGCAGCCACGGGTCCCATCTCTAACTGGTTCTCTTCATTGACAGGTCTCTTGGGGGCGAGAGAGGCACTAGCAGTAGGGAGAGTCGTTGAATCACTGCCATGCAGATTATCTTCAACGAGTTGGCGCGTAATCCGTGGGGCCGAATAAACTATGTTTCATGGTGATCCGTATTAAAACGCAGAATCGGTTTCTAATAGTCGGTAACTCTAAATCCCATTCGCAATTAATGCTTTAATACTTTACGTATGTCAGTGATATTATTTATGATCAAATCTAAACGTGGTCTACATGGAATCAAATATCACGTGGAATAAAATATCACGATTTTATTGCGTATTGTTATCAAAATATCCTTATTTACTGAATAAGTTCTATTCGCTAATCATGGCGAAATCAAACATCACGTTAAATTAGATTGCATATTGTTAACTTGCATATTTTATTCTTTTATTAAGACATATAAAAAAAGTCGCGTGATTGGACCTATTTTAAAACATCCATGCGATCGGATCTATTTTATCTTTAATCACGATCGGATCTGAAAAGCCCCGCACGATCGGAGCTATTTTATTTTTAGACCGAATTAATTAGCGCAAATAATGTTTTACGATTGAGTACGCCTGCATTCACTCGAACACCGATCGTGATAAATCTACCCGCGTGAAGACCGTGCGTTCGGAGATCTTGCGGAGAACGCGTGACGCGAAAACCACGATGCTAGTCAATCGCCATGATGCGCCTTGGACCAAAGGCCGTGGTATAAACATCTGCGATCATCCGAAGCGTTCGAGTCTATGTGGTTCTGATAAATCTATCTGCGTCACGTTAGTTGCGGTCGCGATACATCCATCAGAGGTTTTATTTTATACATTAAAAAAATCTCACGATAGGTTTTATTTTATACAAACAATTGTTTATGTCGTTTGTACAACCTCACGATAGGTTTTATATTTTTTATGCTATCGCGCTCTATTATTCATGCTTGTCGTTGTCTATTGTTTTAATTTTATTAAGTTTTATATCTTTGCGATTCGCGGCATATACTTTAATCTTGCATTCGGTGTTTTCGCGGATTAAATAAGTTTAATGCTCCTACGAGTAGCACCATCAAACTTGGGGGCTACCGGGTATACTTCTGTATTTGTTTGCACGCAGTGTATTTGGAAGCGGATCGAAGACAATTTAAATATTCGCACCAACTTGCCGTAGGGGAGCGTCCTCATCGGTTGTAAAGACTCGCGCCAGTAGCTGCCATACCTCTGAAGCGTCTTCTGTCGCGACCTCTTTATCGCCAAGACAACCTGCTTATCTTGTGAGCCGTCTTCTGTCGCACCTCTTTATCGCCAAGACAACAGCACTTATCTTGTGAGCACGTCTTCGTCGCGCCTCTTTTGTCGCGCCAACAAGACACTTATCTAAGTGACGCGTCTTACAGCACCTCTTTGTCGCGCACGGCGCCTTGGCGATGAAGCACGTCTTCCGTCGCACCTCTTTGTCGCGCCAACCGCGCTTATGCTCTGAAGCGCCTTACAGCCGCACCATCTTCGCGTCGCTCGGTTCAAAAGGCACGCCTACCCGTGATGCAACATACGGGTTCCACTTTCACCCACGCGACCATCGAACTTAAGTCTAGCATAATATAGCCATGCGCTATCTCATACTAGACTTGGGGCTTATAGGCGTATGGTCCGGACCGGGCAGGGAATGGGTCGGGCCGGCGGATCGCCCACTCTACACCTAAACCCTAATGCATGCCTATATATACACACGCAGGTTATCTCTAACCCAACACTTTTTGCTATGCCACAGGCGCATACTAACTTGACCGTCGGAGGTGGACCCGGGCTACGGCTCAGGGTCCAGCTCTAACGAGTTCTCTTTGTTGATGTGTCTACTGGGGCTCGAGAAGGCGACTAGCAGCCAAGGAGAGTCGTTGAATCACGCCGTCGATTATGCTTCAACAGGGCAAACCACCAGATCATAAATTTTAGGTATTTCAACACAAAGTAGGTATCCAAATCTTACTTTAAAAGCATTGTCAAAATGCTATTAATGATGAAAAGAGGAGATACTTAACAAATACTTTTCAAATACTTTCTAGAAATAACAGCTAACTTAAGAGAATTGTGCAACTTTTGTGGAATGAGATACTTAACAAATACTTTTCAAATACTTTCTAGAAATAACAGCTATCTTAAGAGAATTGTGCAACTTTTGTGAAATGAGATCCTTAACAAATACTTTTCAAAATATCGAAGCAAGTTTTTCCACCACCATAAAATTCCAAACCATCGTAATTAAGTAATCTTAAAGTTAGAAAATATCGAGATATTAATTCCAAAGTTTGAGATTATCATGCATAAGCGTGAACTATTGTGTCTCTTTCGCAATACATACATTTGGACCTCTACCCACCATATATTTGTTCTTTAATCGAGTAGTTTATTGGAATTAACATTTTACTGATTAAGGGAGCATTTAGCTTTATTAGAGTGGAAGGTGTCATAACAAGGCATAACTTCGTCGTCGCGCCACCTCAGCGCCATATCAGCATCCCATTTTCCTACAACTAACCACAACAAACCCCTTCCTCACTCATAACAAACCTCAACCTCTTCATTTGGCCCCCACCACTACCATTTTATTTTTTTTATTCAATTTTCATTTCCAAATAAATTAAATAAATTCATTTCATTCAAATTAAAAATACAACACATAACTTGATAAAAGCGTACTAAACATAAAAAAGATCTGAAAAAAAAATACATCTGAAAATACATGAAATTATAACGAAACTAATTATCCGGATTATGTTGTTGAAATTGTGCCCATTGAACTTGTTGCCAAACATGGTCAATGAGACATCGTTGAAGCTTTGCGTGTGTCGTTTATCATGTAGTTCTTTGGCTTTTTCTTTGCACTTGGCAACGTTTAATCCATGTCTGCTGTAAATTTGGTGTTGGAGAAATATCGTTTCGACAATATCGATATCGCAAAATTTTCATCTTTCAAAATCATGTTATGCATTATGATGCACGCGTACATGATTCTCGTAACTCCAATAGTAAATTGCCGTGCGGGTTGGGAAATGATATGCCAACGTCCACGGAGGATACCAAAAGATCTTTCGATGTCTTTTCGAGCACTTTCTTGTTTCGCTTTGAATGCGGCATTTTTTGGATTAGTTGCAACCTGTAAATGACTTGACGAAGATGCCCACTCGGGTAGATTCACCTATTTGTAAATACTCATCTAATGCATCGGTGATATCCGTAAGCCAATTGGCGTAGGCACATGTGCATTTCATAATCACACTAAAACTCATTACACCCCTAGCATCGGGTCGCATTCTAAAGAAATCAAAATGCTTAGGAAGAGGATGATGAGTTTCAATATATGTTTCAATACCTTGTACTATTTGTAGAAATAGACGACGGCTCATCTGAAATCGGCGTCTAAAATTAGCGTCCGTATATTTTGGGTTGTCGCCAAAATAGTCGACAAGAAGGCGTGCTTGACAATTTCACGTTCACGAGGGACATATTGACGACGCTTTGAAGACCGGGTGCTCGTTCTGCGCAACGTTTGCTCCGCCGAACTCTTGAATAAACATTTCTAAATCCGTTAACTCTTGAAGATCACTATCGCGGAATAAGATGATTGACTATCGTAATTCATGTTTTCGACAAGTTTGAATGGATATGTTTTGATTGAATATGAAAACTTGTATGAAATGTTATGTTAATTTATAGAGTGAGTGGTGGGTTTTAAAAAAAAAAAAAAAAAAAAAACGTTTTTAAAACGTTAGGCATGACTATATATTAAAGCCAATATTTAATCCATGAATGTCGGATATATTGCTTGTCGTCCGACGATTTTGGAAGCTGTGGCGAGACGACGAGGAACCCCGGTGTGGCGGCGAGCCACGGCGGGGCTCCACGTCACCCACGGCGAGCTTCAAAACCTCCCACACCGTCCGCTCTTATTGTTTTCCCAAGTATGTCATTTCACTTTGGGTATGTAAATAGATGGGTTGGATAATTGGTAAAATGGTAATTTTAAGTTAGCCAAGTCGGGTCGGTATTAATTAAAATTCATTTTGTTCAGATAGTAATTTCATGCTGGCCATAAGCTGCTTATTGTACCCCCTTATTTGTTATACTTTAATAATCCACTTTGCTCCCAATTAAAAACAAATAGTTAAAGGCATGTGTTTTCCATACAAACTCATGATCAAGACTACTACATACATTTTAGTATGCATTTATAGTTTTCGATCAATGAATGTCACAAAGATTGCTAAAAGTTATTAATATATGGACATCTATATTACATGTAGAAATAATAGTTACTCATAATTTTTTATATGTTAGAAGCAAGTAGTTCCAAAACCATGAAGTTTCAAACCATCGCAGTCTTTGATTAGAAAATATCCCAGATATTATTAATTCCAAAGCTTGATTGTCAATCATGGCGTGACTCTCGGGTCTCCGGATAATTTCATGATGGGTTCCTCCTATTAATCATACCTACGCTTATATATAAACACAAGCAATTCCTTCCATTTTACATTACGAATAATCATACCATTTTTCTTAACAAAAGAATGAAGTTATTTCAAAGTTACCATTTTATACTACTAGCTATCCTCCATTCATTAACAACAATATCGGTAGCAGCTTCCAAAATACGCCAAAGCAGTCACCAAGATACGTGCGGAACGTGAGGATCCCATTCCCTTTGGAATCGGAGAAAACCATTCTCTCAACAAATGGTACAATGTGGTTTGCAACTCTTGGGCGCCATACCTATCTTCATTCAACCAGCTCGAAGTCTTGCATGTTGACTTAAAAATCAAACGATCCTTTGTTAAAATGCGAAGTTCTCTAATTGCGGCGAGACGGCAAAGAGTGTGGATCTTGGTAGCGACCCTTCACAGTATTCCAAATCACACAATACATTTGTTTATGAGGGTATTGTGGTGTTCTTTGTCATGATGGACAACCATGGTAGTGTGCTCACGGGTGTTCCACCTTATGTAGGAATTGTGAACCAATAATCTTTATCTTTATGCTTCTTATGTTATTATTATTAGACGAAGGACCAAACATGTCAAGTAGAAACTTAATAACCGTAAAGTAGTTATGATTGGCGGTTAAGAAACGGTTACAAATCCATAACCGTCACAACGGTTGGAAAAACCGGTTGGAAACATATATATGTATGATGTACCGAATCATTTATAGTTAATAGACAATTTTACTTATTCAATATACTTTACATTTGCAATCTATATATCATTGATCTAGAGTTGGGACAACAATTGGCATCAAGAGCATAGGATTACACCTTCGTTTTTGATTACAAAACAATCATACATAAGAAGAAGAAAACCCAAGGATACGCGCAGAAAACTTTATGTTTTCATACGCAGTAAACAAAATTTCCATACGCAAGGAACTTTGTTTTTCGACAGGAATTTTGTTCTCTTTACTTCCAAGAGGAACAAACTTGAATAAGGATACGTAGAAGATAGTGCACGATCATTTACGTAGGGGATTGCAAACGTGGTACACCAAGCGGATTGGTGGGGAAAAGCGTGTTGGCAACAACATAGGGAAGGAAGAATTGAACACTACGTTTTGGTAATAGGAACAGTGGGATAAAACTTTGTGAAACCGGGTTAAACAAGACACAAAGGGAGGAAGGCGGAAGCGTTGTTGTGGAAAAAAGGATACGTACGTGTAAGGAAAAGGGAGCGCTCAAGGAATTGTGTGGAGTAGTGTCAAACGACACAAGGAGTACAACAACGGAAGATAAAGATCAGAAGCAAAACATTTTGTTTCGGAGTTTTTGATACCATCTCGGCATCAAAATATTTTGTACGTGGGAAGTTTGTTATCGGAGTATAGATTTCAAATAACGTACAAGGGAAAGGTTGAACGTGTAGTGTGGAGGAACAAGAAAGAAAAACAACCTATTTGTTTTCGGACTTGTTGGAGGAGATACATCTCGACAGAAGTTTCATTCGAAACTTGGAAACCCAAAGTTTCAAAACAATCCGAAACTTTGGAGGCAAAAAGGAAATTCAAATTACGTGAAGACTTTTGGTGTTTATATTCGGTGGGAAACAAAACACAACGAGGCAAAACAACATCAAGGGTACGAGGCAAAGAAAGGGGAACCAAAGCAACGTTGGTAAAAGATTTACTAACGAAAAACAAGAGAATACTCTAAGTATTCATCGGATACACGAGGTCACAAGTTAAACTCTTTCTGGATTTCATTACTTTACATAGTATAGAATAGTATAGAATACTTTATTTCATACTATTAGGAAATCCCGAAAACTATTTATTGATCCCGTATTATTAGGATTCCGGAAGATTAGAAATTCCATACTTTATAGAAAAACCACACTAGGAAGAATATATCCCATTGAATTAGAAAGTGAAGATTCTAAACACTTTCAAAATGACAATGACGATATAGCAACCATCAGTAATCGTAACAAAACCCGTAACACCTATTGCACAATATCAATGCCCTAAGTTGAAAACCACAAACTACACAGTTTGGGCTATACAAATTAAGGTTATACTAGAGGCACATGGCTTATGGGAAGCAATAGAACCAAAGATAGATACACCAGTGGATGATAAGAAAGAAAAGGCAACGACTGCCTTCCTATATCAAGCATTGACGGAAGATGTGATCTTACAAGTAGCGGGTTGTAAGACGGCAAAGGATTTATGGGATTCGCTGAAGAAAAGACACGTTGGGGAAGATAAAGTGCAGAAAGCACGATTACAATCATTGATGATTGGGTTTAACTCACTTCGGATGAAAGAAGATGAGGCGGTGGATGCATTTGCGGCTAAACTAAGCGGCTATGCCACGAAGGCAAAAGAATTAGGGAAAACTTTGGATGAATCACTTTTAGTTCAAAAACTATTAGACTCCACACCGAGATAGGTTCATTCGGATAGTAGCATCCATAGAACAAACAAGCCGATCTCGACGAAATCACTTTAGATGAGATCATTGGAAGACTCAAGGCATTTGAGGAAAGGATAAAACTCGGAAGGGAGGACAAGTAGAAAGCAGGAAAACCTATTATTCGCATGGCGAACACTCGGAAATAGGAAACATTTTTACAAGCGGGAGGAAAATCAAATTTCTCACGAGGAACTGCGAGAATAAAAATAGAAACAACCATGAGAAGGGAACTCTAGTTATAAGGAGAGTTCGGATAAGAATAAAGGAGAGTGGGATGTGAGCAAGATAAAATGCTATAGGTGTCATAAAATGGGACACTTTAAAAGAAACTGAGAGAAAACCAAAGAACTCGGGAACAATCAAACCTTATCTTAGAAGGCGATGAACCATCACTATTAATGACTATGCACGAAATCGAACACAAGGAAGTGTTGTTGAATGAAGAACAAATTGACCAAAGAAATATGCTACAGTGATACAAGCATATGGTATTTAGACAATGGTGCAAGTAACCATATGGTGGGATAAAGAGTCATTTTAGGGATATTGATGAAAGCGTAACAGGGCGAGTGCGTTTTGGAGATGGATCGTATGTCGGATAATGGGTAGAGGATCTATCTTTGTTAGGTTGTAAGAACCGAGGATGTAAGGTAGTATCGGAGTATACTACATACCAAACCTCAAGAGCAACATACTTAGTCTAGGACAACTTACGGAAATAGGTTGTAAGGTCATTATGGACGAAACAAATTGACTTTGTATGATAAGAATAAGAAGTTGTTGATGAAAGTAGAAAGATCTAAGAATCGACTCTACAAGATACAATTACGAGATAGAAGCACCTATATGTCTCTTAGCAAATATGGATAACCAAGCATGGTTATGGCATGCTAGATTAGGTCATCGAACTTTGTGATATAAATAAGATGACTAGGAAAGGTCTAGTAGATGGAATTCAAGGATAAATCATGTAGGGCGATTTGTGGCGCATGTTTATTAGGAAAACACGGTGAACACCATTTCCAAACCAAACTAAATTGGATCAAAGAACCCATTGGACTTAGTATACGGAGACCTTTGCGGTCCTATAAGTCGACAACACACTCGTGCAAGAAACTCATTTTCTTGTTAGTGGACAATTATACACGTTTATGTGGGCCTACTTTCGACATCGAAAGATGAGGCGTTTAGTACATTCAAGGAATTTAGACGGAAGATAGAAATGGAAATGAAGTTGAAAATAAGGATGCTAAGAACGGATAGAGGTGGTGAATTCATCAAATGAATTCACAAGGTACTGTAAGGAAAGCGGAATAACCGCGACAGGTTGACAAGACCCGTACTCCCAGCGCAGAATGGAGTAGTGGAGAGAAGGAATAGGACAGTGTTATCAACCACTTGGAGTATGATGAAAGCGATGAAGTTGCCTTTAACTTTTGGGCGGAAGCGATTAAACATGCTATATACATACTCGATAGGGTACCTACGAGGTCCCCGACAGATAAAACTCCATATGAGGCACTCTACAATGAAAACCAAACTTGGAAAACCTAAGAATATTTGGATGCACACTTATGCAAAAATAACGACACCTCACTTAAAGAAAATTTGGATGAAGCATACCATTGGTTTACTTAGGAGTAGAGGAAGGATCAAAAGCATGTAGGTTATATGACCCTATAACCGGGAAGAAACATGTTAGTAGGGACATAAAATTCATGGAAACAAAGCGTGGGTTTGGAACAAAGATGAAGAAGATACGGACACACAAGACACATTTTGGGCTAGTTTTGTGGTGAGCGGAGTTGACAATGAAAACGTTACACCATCAACACGAAAGCGATGATAACATCGTATCATGAACAAGATCAGTTCACGATCCGGTTTCACCAAACACACCACCGCATATCATTCGACCCACACTCGGAAGAGGAAGAAGAAGCTACTACTAGTTACGTAGAGAACTCGAGATAGATTGATGATACACCCGTGCGTGAATACGAAACATGTCGGATATATACGAGCATGCACGTGAGTTGAACCTCAAAGCTTGTTATTTACGGAAGAAGAACCCGAAATTACAAGGAAGCATCAACGGATGAAAAATGGATTGAGGCCATGGAGATTGAATTGGATTCAATAAACAAGAATAATACATGGACTCTTACTACATTGCCGTAAAATCGAAGGCAATAGGACTCAAATGGGTTTACAAGACCAAGAGGATGCAAAGGAAACATCATCAAATATAAAGCACGGTTAGTGGCAAAAGGTTATGTGCAAGAACAAGGATAGACTTGATGAAGTATTTGCACGGTTGCTCGGATAGAGACAGTTCGGTTGATATTAGCATTAGCGGCATATCATGGATGGCAAGTACATCACTTAGATGTAAAATCGACATTCTTACATGGAGATTTAAAGGAAGAAGTCTACGTTACACAACACGAAGGATTCATACAACAAGGAAATACAGAAAAGTATATAAGCTACTAAAGCTTTATATGGCTTACTGCAAGCACCGAGAGCTTGGAATGTGAAGCTTGATCAAGCGTTAAAGTCCTTAGACTTTAAGAAATGTAATCTCGAACAAGCGGTTTATCTGAGCGGAACAAGAATTCTACACTTATCGTTGGAGTCTCGTGGATGATCCGATAATCACAGCACTCCAAAGAAAGAAATCGAAGAATTCAAATCCCGGATGAAGGAAATATTTGAAATGAGCGACTTAGGATTGTTAGCTTATTATCTTGGGATAGAAGTCACACAG
Organism: Chrysanthemum lavandulifolium; assembly: GCA_022545495.1. Taxonomy (NCBI): domain Eukaryota; kingdom Viridiplantae; phylum Streptophyta; class Magnoliopsida; order Asterales; family Asteraceae; genus Chrysanthemum; species Chrysanthemum lavandulifolium. The sequence continues at coordinate 160,662,773 of CM040245.1, read as the reverse complement.
ACGGAGGAGAGATTACAATCAAGCAAGCAGGTTATATTAACAAGATCTTGAAGGAAACAAGTATGGCGAGATAGCAATGACACGAAAATACCTATGGATACTTGGTACTAAGTTGGTCAAGGCGGAAGAAGGAAACTCGCTTGACGCAACTTACTCTGAAAGCTTAATAGGAAGTCTCGGTACTTACGCATACAAGACCGGATCTTAGTTACACGTTGGACTACTCGGTAGATTCATGCAAGACCAGAGGATCATCACTGAAGGCGGTAAAGCAAGTAATCCGATATATCAAAGGAACAAAGGAGCATGGCATTATATACAAGCAGAAGGTGGTCGCAAGATTACAGTTCTGGTGACGATGAGTTATGGGTCAACAATCGATCAAGGAAAAGGAACTCTGGGATCGTATTTATTTCGAGAGTCACCGATTACCGGTGTACTCGAAGCAACCAACGATGGCGCTATCATCATGTGAATCGAATTCATGGCGGCTACTGCAGAAGACATGTCAAGCCTTATGGCTAAAGCGATTGCTTAGTGAACTAACTGGATGGGAAGAAAAAGGATAACGGCGAAGGTCAATAACATTTCAAAGAATAGCACTTGTGAAGAACCCGGTTTTCATGGAAGAAGCAAGCACATCGATGTCGCTACCATTTCATTCGAGAATGCGTAGAGAATGGGCACATCAATGTGGAACATGTCGGTGGAGAACTACAAAGAGCGATATTCTAACAAAGGCTCTACCAAGATTGAAGTTCATGACTATGCGACAAATGCTCGGAGTTCAAGACTTAGGACGAAGCAACGATCAAGATTAAGGAGGAGAATGTGAACCAATAATATTTATCTTTATGCTTCTTATGTTATTATTATTAGACGAAGGACCAAACATGTCAAGTAGAAACTTAATAACCGTAAAGTAGTTATGATTGGCGGTTAAGAAACGGTTACAAATCCATAACCGTCACAACGGTTGGAAAAACCGGTTGGAAACATATATATGTATGATGTACCGAATCATTTATAGTTAATAGACAATTTTACTTATTCAATATACTTTACATTTGCAATCTATATATCATTGATCTAGAGTTGGGACAACAGGAATGACACTACCACTACTGGTATCATCGATACAAGCAACTGTTTGGGCATCAATTGTTGCCAAACAAAAATTCCTCAATATCTGGAGTCGTACAGCATGAATCTTACAGGTATGGCGAGGCAGATGGGTGGAGATAGAGCATGCGGGTCTGCGTACTTGTTGGATAAAAGTTATTCATACACTGAAGGAAGCCACTTATCTCACCAATCGTATGTTCCAACATCACTACAATGGATCCTATCAGACGCGACCAAGATCAACTAAGTTGTTACTGTTTGGTAGGTGGATTCGGATGTAATGGATCCGGGTAATGGTACTACGATGAGTTATTGGGATTGTCACTCCTATTCGAAGGAACCCTTATTTGATAGATGGATATGATGCGTAACTCTATATTTAGTATTTATCTGTTTTTTTAATCAAAATATTCATTTCGAAGATCGTCATGTGTTTGTTTTCTTAAAAAATAGACGTAATAAAATAAGCTTAACTATCATATATTTACCAATTTACTATTACTATTCGTTATAAATATAGGGCCCAAATATATATAAATACTTTTTTTTTCTTCTACTTTTTAGAAATGCATCAAATATATATAAATACTAGATGAGTAATTGTGCATAAAGCGGCCGTGTATAGTTTTTGTTAAAATCAACTTGCGTCAATATTGTGTATGTGTATTTGATAGGTCACTAGCTAAAAAACTTGTGAAAGGTTTTTAGAAGAGAGATCACAAAATAGATGATGACTTGTGCATTTCGTAATTATCCATTTGAAAACAACACATAATTACACGAAATTGTAAAGTTTGTACAAATGAACCGATGTGTAACTAAACAAACAGTCTAATACCAAAAATGAGATTTATTAATGCATCAAGATCGTGCTATGTTGACATTTGCATAATATGTAGGTGACTTTGTTAATTTTGTGTCATGAAAGGAAACGTTGATAGTAAAATACTCAAAACTAAAAGTAAATTGTAAAATTCTTCCTTGTGGTTCGTCCACTTTAGCAAAACCATATCTAGTAAAATACTCAAAACTAAAAGTAAATAGTAAAATACAAAATTATTTGAAGACAAAACTTCTTTACGTATTAAAGGATCAATCTTCATCCTTCGTTTTATTAAATCTAATGGATGAGATTAATCCCAAAAAAAAAAAAAAAAACCCACTTTCATCCTTTTTGAATATAAATATCTTTCAAACAGTTAATCGTCAATGAAAAAAATCACAATTCTGACGAGTATTTAATTATCTTTCTATCGATAAGCGACTTTAATATACTTACGAAAAAAAATCGTGTTTTCACCTTTTTTAAGTTTTTTCCTTTTACGTTCTTGAAATTTACATGAAAAAATCGTATATGATTTAACACTAATTTGAATACCACATGTAATATTAGTGTTAAATCATATATGATATGTATATGATATGTGATTTATCATATATGATTTAACACTAGTATCACATATGATATTAAATATCATATGTGATTTAATAGTAATATCACATGTGATCTTCAAATTAATGTTAAATCGTATATGATATTTCATGCAAATTCTAGTTTCGAAGAAAAAAAAAAAGACGAAAAAACATGAAAAAAACGATTTTTTTTTTTTTTTTTCGAAAATATGTCAAAGTGCCGTCTATAGAAAGATGATAATTAAATGCTCGTCGCGACGACGTAATTATTTTTGCTTAATGATTAACGGTTTAAGAGATATTTAAATTATAAAAAATGTGTGAAATAATAAAATGCTTTTAATATCAGCCATTAATTTCTTTTTAGATGAATGGTAAAGATGAGTCCCTTGATATGTAAGAAAAGTTTGGTATGTAAAATAACTCTCCTCTACAAAGAGAGTATTTTTGCTTCACAAGTAGCTTTAAATGTTGAGTGTTAATTGCGTAAAATACATGTGAAATGTCAAACATTCCTCAATAAAAGAATTTATTTTGCATGCTCTTATTTTTGATATTTTACCAAAGGACAAATTCTAATTATTCATTTAGTTTGATCTAATGGGATTAATCTAAGTCTATGTTTTTTTCTTACATTTTTCTTGTCTTTTTGTCTTTCTTATTTATTCATTTTTTTTTAATTCACGTTTTTTTTTTTTAAATTCACGTTTTTCGCTTTCATACGTTTTCTGCTTTTCACACGTTTAAATCCGTTTTCATCTTTTTCGTCCGTTTTCACACGCTTTACGCCGCCGTTCTCAAACGTTTAAATCCGTTTTCTTCGTTTTGCCCATTTTCATACGTTTCGTCCGTTTTCATACCTTTTTACACTTTCATACGTTTTAAATGCATTTCATACATATTCGCCCATTTTTCACGTTCATCCGTTTCACCTTTTCGTCCGTTTTTAAATGTTTTCGGCGTTTTCTGACACTTACATACGTTTCTGAATATCACAAGTAATTTTAAACTAATGTTTGTAACATGAAAATCACAAGTGTTATTCAGAATATCACGAGTGATATCAAAAATATCACAAGTGATATTATGAATATCACAGAATATCACTTGTGATATTAAGAATATCACTTGTAGAAACGTATGAAAACGTAAGAAAACAGACAAAAATGTAAGAAAACGGGCGAATACATATGAAAACGTATGAAAAATGGACGAAAACGAAACAAAACGGACGAAAACGAAAGAAAATGAACGAAAACGTATGAAAACAACGAAACGTAATAAAACGGATGGAAGCGTATGAAAACGTAATAAAACAGAGGAAAACGTATGAAAATAGACGAAAATGTATTAAAACGGACGAAAACATAAAAATGTCTAAAAACAGTCGAAAACGTATGAAGTGGAAAAAAACGCGAATAAAAATAAATAAAAAATAAAATAATTGAATTAGAAAAAAAGAAAAAAAAAATGTGAATAAATAAGAAGGACAAGAAAAATGCAAGAAAAAGACATGGACTTAGAGATGGCAAAAGCACCCGAAACCAACGGGGAAAATTGAAAGAACTGGTTGGGTCGGGTAAGGGTAAGGGTAAGGGTTGGCGGGTTTGGGTATTGTTAAAAAAAAATAGTCGGGTACAGTTTTAGTAATACCCGCCCGATTACCCGTACACATATCCATTTACCCGAATCTATACCCGCTTTATTGATATTATAATTAACTAGAATAAATATACATTATATATAATTTCTTCCATTATATTTTTTTATATAAGTATCTTTATTATACAACACATTTAAATTTGTACATAAATAATTCAAAAGTGTTAAATCGTTTGATACGATATTCATTTTCTATAAAAAGAATTGAATATATTAGTGTTTTCTTTTATTTTGTCGGTTGATTTCAGTGTGACTTAATTTTAATACCGCCATTTTGCCCATATAATATTTAATTGAGGATAACCGATACCCACGAGGAAACCCACAAAACCGATAGATAATATTAATCGGCTATCCGGCGAGTAATGGGGTGGGTCCGGGTACACTAGAACCCGACCCGAACCCAACCCGTTGCCATTCCTACATGGACTTAGGTTGACATATGAAATATTAGGTTAATCTCCACCATTAAATCAAACTAGATGGATGGTAGATATTTGTTTCTTGGTAAGCACCAAAATAAGAGTAAGCAAAAGAAACTTTCTCTTTATATAAATTTGTTTTCCCATCTTTTTCACAAAATAAAAAAATATATATATATATAAATAAATAAATAAATAATAATAATAATAATAATAATAATAATAATAATAATAATAATAATAATAATAATAATAATAATAATAATAATAATAAAATGATTCGATCTTTGATATGAGGAAACAAAGAAGTTGCATTTAGGTAGCACCTTCTTTTCATCAATCATGTTCTATGCAGTGCCGTCTCTAAGTTTGCTAAATTAATGAGGCCTAATAACAAAAGTTAAATAATATTTAAAGCGATAAAATGAGAAATAATCATTATAAATCTACTCCCGCTAGGATTTCTAGATACAACATCTTAAATCAAACATTTATAGTCACTTTCTAGAACACGTATGAATATATATACATGTTACATATAAATTTTGAGACCCTAATAATTTGGAAGTCTTGTGCGACTGCACACCTCGCACACCTTTGAATACGGCTCTGATTATATGCATTTCGACTTGTGACAACAAATGAGACATGTAAATATAGAACAGTTATTAATGATATAAATCATATCATACTATTATTATAAAAAGTGAAACACTATTAAAATTTCAACACTTCTTCAAATACATTCTAGAGTAAATTGAAGAAATCGTCCTTGTAGTTTGCTCATATTACATGTTTCAACCTTGGTTTTTTGAAAGTGCAAGCGACCTTTCTGTGAAGAAAACTTAGGATTGATTTGGTCCTTATATTAGTGCAGGCGGCCTCTCTGTGGTTTGTCAAATTGCACATTTCGTCTCTAGTCAGGGACAAAAAATGAACCCAACTTTTCCTCACAGGAACGTTGCCTGCACTTTCGAAATACCATAGATGAAACATGCAATCTGAGCAAACCACAAGGACGATAAATTTACTCTAAATTTTAAAGACTAGATTGTATGCATACTATACAACGCCTAAAAACATTCATGTTTGTCTCTTCTATTTTCTTATATTTGCGCAATCATCCTCATACATCCCTTCTTTTTATACAACAAAATGTTTGAAAATAAAATTCATGTTAAAAAATAAAAAACTGTTTGGGAATTATATCCAGTAATCAACAATCTTTTCTATTTAACAAAAATGTCTCTAGCATTACTTGAAATTTGCTTATTGTCAAATTGCAGCCTTATCATTTTGTTGTGTAATATTGTTAAGTTTGATAGTATGATTTCTAAAATCTGGTATCAGCTCACTTTTAGTTAATATTTCATAATTTCTTTTTTCTTAAAACTAAATTGTATACCTTACGAAATATCGACTACATACTTACTAAGAGTGGACGGTGTGGGGGATTTCGTGGCTCGCCGTGGCCGACGTGGCGTCTCGCCGTGGCTCGCCGTGAGATGCAAAATCATCGGGACGACGAATGAAGATACTGACACATGCATTGATTAAATATTTCATATATCCGTTGCCTAACGTTTAAAATCGTTTTTTTTTTTCTTTTTTTTTTTTTTTTAAAACCTACCACCCACTCTATAAATACATAACATTTCATACAAGTTTTCATATTCAATCAAAACATATCCATTCAAACTTGCTTTGAAAACATGAATTACGATAGTCAATCATCTTATTCCGCGATAGTGATATTGAAGAGTTAACGGACTTAGAAATGTTTATTCAAGAGTTCGAGGCGAACAACCGATAACGCCACACGCTGTCGCTCGGGTCAAGGAAACTTCCTTTTCTTGAGCAAGTTTTATAACACCCAGGCGAGGAACCTAATCGTTGTAGTGTAGTAATTAGGGTAAATACGGGTATTGATATCGTTCTCTAGGGAATAGGAATGCTAGTGAGAAGTTACTACGCTAAGGTTGAGGTTGAGGAAGATTATTTTTATCTTTTATGTTTTTAGAAATTGGAAAGGTACTGAATCTCGGGTATTGGATTGGGGGTTGGTATTGCTACCGATTACTCTACTATTATCTAATTATCTAAGCTAAAGTTGTGATAGTCTATGTCTAATTTGATGTGTACTGTATGATAGTTTAAAGATGTGTTTACTTAGGTTTTACTACTCCTTAATTATCTCCTATTGATGGTTGATTTGTCACGTCCTTATTCCTAGTTGCGTTGTGATTCTAAGGCTATAGGGCGTGCTTATTTCCTAACTCTTGAAACTACCAAAGGGTCTTGTTTACAAATCCTCTAGTGATTTATAGACGCCTACTCTACGGTTGTCCTTGAATACTTTATCCTACAATTACCTAGATAATTATATTCTAAAGTTCACAAAGAAATTTCAAGCATTAAGTACAACTAATAATCTAGCGCACTCTAGATCATTAGTCAACTAAGATAAGTATCAACCAATCAATATTCAATAATTAAGTTTCATATTCCCTAAGCAAACACACAAATAAATTAGCGGACATGGAGAACATGCAAGCATACACACAAATAATCAAAGACATAATTAAATTAATGAAGTAAATACTTAGCTTGATGTATAATAGGGTTTAGAACCTAAAATACTTGCACAAGAAAGCCTTGGTTCGGTTTTAGGTTTTTACTCCAAAAGACTACATAAACCGAAAAATTCGGATTCTATATAAGATTACATCTGCGACGGCACCTTATGTTTCGCGGCGCCGATAGCCGCCGTCATTAGGGTTTCGTCTTGGCCACGTAAACCTTCGACGGGCGCACCTATATGATGTGACGTCCCTTGACTCGGCGCCGTCTTGGCTGCATCTAGGCCGTCCCGAGTAACGACGGCCTACCTTTAGAACTGACGTCGTCCGCCGAAAACATGTAATTTTTCCTCCGAGCCGTCATAAAATTCCTTCCGGCGTCGCGGATATCTGATGACGCCTGCCGCTTTATGTTTCAAAGACTTTGAGTGTCTCGAATTTGACTTTGGCCATTTTCTTCAGATATTCGCGCCTTTTCGTCCAAATAAGCATCATTCCACATTTTGCCTTCAAGAGACCTAAAAGTGAAAAGGAACGATATTAAGCAATAACGGATACAAAAGTGATCGAATAAGGGCTTAAATGACCCCTCAAAAGGTACCTTTTAAAACCTTATCAAATATCCCTACACTTGGTATTTGCTTGTCCTCAAGCAAATGTGCTTTTAGCCAATTAATTTATAAGTTAGGGTCATGAAGCATCCATTCAAAACGGTCCACAACACATATAAGCCCCATAAAAGTCATAACAAGCACGGAATTACATACTAGCACCTCACATGGGGTGTTTGGATACTCACATCTCTCTCGGGTGTATATATGAAATATAACAAATCGAAATGGAAGATAAACACTCATTAACCGGTCCTAGTACATAGATTACCATAGGCTTGAGAATAGATCAAACCTCCGCCGCTTTGGCGTAAGCACCTAGGAAAGACTATCAAAGAGGTCTTTTAAAGGGTTGTAACGTTAGGCTTACTAGTAGGGAAATGAAGGGTTTGGTGGGCTAGGCTATTTAGTGGTGGATAGTCAAAAATCTCTATGTTGCAAGTATCGAAGAATGGCGTTGCTAAGCCAAGACTCGACACCTAAAACTCTAGGCAACGAAAATAAACAAACATAATTTAAAAGATAGATGTAGGATGGTAGCCGATGTTTTTTTTTTTTTTTTTTCTTTTTTTTTTTTTTTTTTTTTTTTTTTTTTTTTTTTTTTTTTTTTTTTTTTTTTTTTTTTTTTTTTTTTTTTTTTGCATACACTTTTACTCTACCATCCTCTACGGTACATCAAAATGATAGGGTTTATAGACACATCCCTACACTTGAGTTTTTATTACTCTAATACTAATTTGACCCGAATTGAAAAGATCAAAACACTTGGAGTACATTATTATGCAAACAAAGGAATTTGAGTTTAACGTTCTCTTTCCTATGTTTCATAAACTTTAACTTTTCCCATGAATCCCAATCATCCCAAAGCGTATACAAGGGATATGACTCGACTTAGCAACTCATGCAAGCAACGGATAATTGAACTAAGGGTTTGGGTGATAACATAAATTTGCACTAAAAGTGAGTGCAATAAAGGTAGGCTAAAGCGATTTGGGTGTATATTTGGGGGGGTGTAAACAATGCTTTTCATTGATATTCCGGAAAACCGAAACATCACGAGAACCGCGAAAAGGATAGGCTCGAGGGTTAACTAGGGTATCGTGTACTAAAGATGAGTACAACGCATAAAGGGTGTGGGGAATTACTCAACCGATATGGAAGAAGTAATTATATTCTGGTATCAAACAAGGGTTTATCCTAATGCCTCTTATCATTTAGTTATTCCTAACTACACAAGTGTAGTCTCACTAGCGATCTCGGAATGCATCACAAAACAAGTTCTAGAATCTAATATACTACCGGGTTACACTCTAAGCATTAAAGATGAATGCTTTAATTCCTACTAATCTAAGGGCGATCCTCGCATTTTGGGTGGAATTTAGGTGGTAAGGGTTTTTGTGCTAGTCATGCAACTTCCTATCCATGAGACGCTTTTGTTAAGACTAATGGCCCACTCTTATCGTCATGAAAAATTTTAAATTTGGCTAAAATTACCCTAACCTACATTTTCTCATGGTTTATTACACAAATACACTTGGACAAAGCAAATAGTCAAGGATAAGCATAGTTTCAAAGTTCCGTTTTATTTTCCCTCCCTACACTTAAACCGAACATTGTCCCCAATGTTCCCAAAGTATCAAAGTTATGATAATAGAAGGTAATTAAAAGCGAAGAAACTAATACTCCCCGATTAGCTCGGTAGGATCCGTAAAAATGGTGGTTAAATCTTTTCCAAGAAGAGTTTTTGTGTGAAGGCTCCTTCCAAACTTGTGTAACTTCTTCTTGACAAACTAAACCTGCACACTAGAAGAAAACAAACGAAACCTTCGCGTAAAATCGGGTAATAATATACATAAGACTCGATTTAAACTAGGATATAATGCTTGTGGAATGGATGTTTACGAAATTTGTTTTGAAAGTTAAGATCCGGAAAATTTCAAAATTTTACAAGTAGCTCGAAAACGAGAAAAAGTAAGTCGATGTTTTTATTCCTTCACGGCGTCGGTTTGCAATCTGACGCCGTCGAGTTATCCTGACAAAAAGCGGTGCGCGATTTTCCGAAAAAATTCGGAAAATTTGCATCTTTAGAATCGGAAAAACTTACGCAAAACATCCATTATGACTCGATACAAGCATTTGACTCGAACAAACAAACATATATATCTTTTAATTAATTGTTATTCTCATGTTCACGTTTCTTATGAAAACGTGTGTAATCCTCCCTACACTTATCTTTTATGTAAAATACCTTTATATGTAATTAAGACGAGGTTAAAAACAAAATAAAGCATTTTTACAAATTCAAACATGAGGACAAACAATTAATAAAAGATATATGACACTAACAAGCAAACAATTAAGCATGGGTTGCCTCCCACAAGCGCTTTTCTTTATTTAAGAGTCTTGTAGCTAGACTCGTAGTCCTACCCTACGTTTTGCATCACCGCCTCTTCGTCATTCATTTTCTCTTCGTGAGCGGCGAGACGTTGTATGTTCACCGTGGATTCAGTGCCATTGTTTGTCAATTATGGTGACGGTTTCGTTTAAGTTGGTCTCCTTAATTGTGAAAAGCCCAAACCATCTTGGGTTGTTTTTTCCTTGCATTGCCCTTTTCCTTGATTTGTACAGAAGTACTTTTTCTCCTTTTAGAAATTTCTTAGGGTCCTTTTGTACCTTAGGTACCGGGTGGGGTTGCTTCCTAACTTATTATCGGGTTTCCACAATGTTGCATACAATCCTTGGACCATGAAGTCTCTAAGCCCTTTTCCCAGATCATTCATCTTTTCTTAACATTATGGCTAGGGTTTTCCGATTCCTTCGTAATCATTTCCATGATTTTGAGAGGATATCTTGGGATGATGGGTATCTAGCATACCCTTTCCGCTTTGAGTATCATGACGCCCTCTCCGCATTTGATGGTTGCCTTGGCGGTAGCTAGAAACGGTGTTCCAAGAATGAGGGTATGTTTTTATCTTCTTCAAAATCAACGATCACGAAATCTACCGGATAAACAATGTTAGCCACCTCAATTAGAACATCTATTGCGACTCTACGGGGGTGAACATAAGTGTGATTAGCTAAGGAGAGTCTAAGGTCGGTCTTGGTGGTTTCTCTTTAGTTAACTTATTATAGATTGATAATGGCATTATGTTCACATCGGTCCTGATCGGCCAAGGCATTTATATTATCAATGTCACCTATGCTAACCGGTATTACGAAATTCCACGTGTGTTACGTTTCCTTGTTAGAGGTTTTTATAACTAACTCATCACAGGGGTCCCATAGGTGAGGCGTCATACTCTTCTTCATCATTTTTTCATCAAGGGCTTCCTTGAGAACTTCATTGTACCTAAAGTTGTTTACTTGGTTTGCAATGGTTTTCTTGTTGATTTCGCTTTAGGTAGTATTCAATGGTCTCAGGCTCGTCGTCATGCAAACTCCTCCTTATTACTTCCCCGCCTTCCGCGTCTCAACCTTTGCATTCTCGGGCATAATGGAAACAGCTGCTTACAAATGAAGTGGGAGGGCAATCGTTGCTTCTTACGAGCACCTTTTCGGGAACCTTTGTTTTGGTAAACTCAATTACCAAATTCATCATTTCGTCATCTTTGCTTGCATCTCCTCTCTCGCCTATAAACCTCCTCTTCAAACCGGGCTAATCTTTCCAGATGAGCCGCCATGTACTCCTCATTTGTTCCTTGAAGCTTGGTGAGAGTGGTATTGGGGAAGTAGAGCAACGCCTTTGGAAGTTGGGTTTTGATCACGACTTGGAGATTCCGAAGGAGGTGTGGGGTGGTAGGTGGGTTGGCGAATTTGACGACCTCTCGAGGAATTTGTACGGGGCTCTTTTCGCCTTTCCATAAGATAATCAATCCTCTCGATGGAGCTCAATTGTTCCTCGAGGGTGTCGAGGATTTGACGGGTTGATATGGCGTTGATTACGTTAATCGGAGTCTCGGGAGAATCATTCCAATCTTCGTAGCTTTGATCGGCAAGCTCTCTATAATGTCCCAAGATTTCTCTCGCATTGAAGTCGCCGAGCCTTCCACCGCGCCCGATCAATGGATCGTCCGAGTGATGAAGTCGGTATGATCATAGAAGATTTGGATTTGAAGCCAAAGATCGATGCCATGATGGGAAGTCTGGAGTAGATCCTTGAATCGAGTCCATGCTTTGTAAAGTGATTCACCTTGGAGTTCTTTGAACGTTAAGATTTCTCGTCTAAGCTTAGTGGTTCTCCCGGTGGGAAAAATTGAGCAAGGCGAAGTAAGATCATCCCAACTTGAGATGGAGCCGGTGAAGTCGCTCGAGCCAATTACTAGCTTGGTCCGTAGAGAATTGGAAGAGACGACGCGTGGTCTCCCGAGTAGTAGCATCAAGGTCGATGGAATCGACAATTTTGAGGAAATCCTCGGATCTCGATTTGGATCTTGAACGAAGTCCATGGAATGCACATCCGTTTGCACCAACCTGATGGTGTCGGATCGCGGGGCCGTAGTTTGGGCTTAGTCGGGAAGCTCAATGGTGTTCCTATAACCTGGTGGTTTGGTCTCAGTACTCACCAAGAGTACGGGCTCTTGGCGGTCATTTGGTGGTGGGTTGATGAGTGGTGGTTGGTTATCACCTTCCATGATGAAAAGTGATGGGGTTACTGAACAAAGGTCACGAAGAAGGGGATAGACTAAGAGAAAGCTAAAATGAGAAAAATTTACTTGATAGGAATCAAGCAAAGAAACCTAAGCGGTGGACTACTAACTAGCTATTCTATTCCCCGCGCGGCGCCAAAACTTGATAACGCCACACGCGTCGTTGGGGTCAAGGAAACTTCCTTTTCTTGAGCAAGTTTTATAACACCTAGGCGATGAACCTAATCGTTGTAGTGTAGTAATTAGGGTAAGCCACGGGTATTGATATCGTTCTCTAGGGGAATAGGAATGCTAGTGAGAAGTTACTACGCTAAGGTTGAGGTTGAGGAAGATTATTTTTTATCTTTTTATGTTTTTTAGAAATTGGAAAGGTACGAATCTCGGGTATTGGATTTGGGGGGTTGGTATTGCTACCGATTACTCTACTATTATCTAATTATCTAAGCTAAAGTTGTGATAGTCTATGTCTAATTTGATGTGTACTCGTATGATAGTTTAAAGATGTGTTTACTTAGGTTTTACTACTCCTTAATTATCTCCTATTGATGGTTGATTTGTCACGTCCTTATTCCTAGTTGCGTTGTGATTCTAAGGCTATAGGGCGTGCTTATTTCCCTAACTCTTTGAAACTACCAAAGGGTCTTGTTTACAAATCCTCTAGTGATTTATAGACGCCTACTCTACGGTTGTCCTTGAATACTTTATCCTACAATTACCTAGATAATTATATTCTAAAGTTCACAAAGAAATTTCAAGCATTAAGTACACAACGAATAATCTAGCGCACTCTAGATCATTAGTCAACTAAGATAAGTATCAACCAATCAATATTCAATAATTAAGTTTCATATTCCCTAAGCAAACACACAAATAAATTAGCGGGACATGGAGAACATGCAAGCATACACACAAATAATCAAAGACATAATTAAATTAATGAAGTAAATACTTAGCTTGATGTATAATAGGGTTTAGAACCTAAAATACCGCACAAGAAAGCCTTGGTTCGGTTTAGGTTTTTACTCCAAAGACTACACATAAAGCGAAAAATTCGGATTCTATATATAAGATTACATCTGCGACGGCGTCACCTTATGTTTAAATGGCCCGTCGTGTCGCCGCCATTAGGGTTTCGTCTTGGCCACGTAAACCTTTCGACGGCGTCACCTTATATTTGTGTGCCGTCCCTTCGGCTCGGCGCCGTCTTGGTCTGCATCTAGGCCGTCCCGA